>DWPW01000471.1:0-11498 GCA_018252015.1 Astraptes brevicauda
TGGAGAAATTAGAGCTCAAAGATTCCGTTACATACATACAAACATACAACCGAAGCTAATAAAAGCGTGTTAAAAAGTAATAGGAATTCAGTTTTCGTGAGATTTATCTTTAATATATGAGTTTCAAATTATTGTTTAATGGTAAGATTAATCATTGCTCATCATTTATTACATTGGTATTAAGTATTTTTAATATATTTCTTTTCAAATCAAATACGTTATATTTGTTAAGTCGGGAGGGTCTCCGTCACATACGATTGTTTGAGATTTGGTTTGACCCCCCTCCCCACCTCCCACCCTCTGAATAGCTCACGCAATTGATGGATGGTTTCTAAGCTCTGTATTGCTTTTGCCTGTCAAAAGACAAAAAAAGTAAAAACTTTAAAATTTTAAGGCGTCGTCGTCAACACATTATTGTCCCACTGCTGGGCACGGGTCTTCTCTCGAGCGAGAGGGATGTAGGCTATAGTCCATCGCGGTTGCCAAGTGCGAATTAGTAGACTTCACACACCTATGATAACTTTTTTTTAAAGAACACCCAGGCATGCAGGTTTCCTCACGATGTTTTCCTTCACCGTTAAAGCAAGTGATAATTACACAACTTTTAATACAGCATAAGTTCGAAAAGTCAGAGGTGAGCGTCTGGGATATGAACCTCGGACCCCTCGATTATGAGTCCGAGTGTCAACCATTAGGCTATCACTGCTCTAAAAGTTTAGGTTTAAAGAATTTATTCCTAAAAAGACAATAAGTCATTACATGAGAAAAACATTTATTTTTAAGTTTATTAAAGTTATTTTTTTTTTAAGAAGAATATAAAATTTTTAAGTACTTCATATAAAAACCTAATGTTAATAGCTTTCTTCATATTTATACTATTGTAACTGTAATCGAAAACAGTTTCAATACCAAAAATTTGCGGAAGATATTTCTATGTACATACTTGATAAATGTTCTCCAGGTAGATAAACGGAGAATGTTGGAGCCGTGTTATTATGGAAATGAGGTGAAATAACTTATTGTCGAGAGGGACATATCGCCTGGGAATTATGGCTTGGAAATGGACTACTGTTTTGGTATAAGACGTATCGGTAACGGTACAAGAATTATAGGGAAATGTCCTCAAAACTCAGGCGTATTGAAAATTCTATTAGGAATGATATGTTATGGTATACATTACATGGTTTAAAGGTAGTAGAACCCTTTGTGGTTCCACTCCAGCGGCACCACCGCTACACCTATTTCTACCTAATAACAGCAGTGTTAAGCGCTGCTGTGTTCGGGTGTGAAAGGTGTGGTACGAGAGACATACTTATTCGAGGCGTTTCATCTTAATCCTCAGGGGTAGCAACGCATCTATGGCCGACCTCAGACGGGACTGTGATCTTATCTGGGGTTGATCACAGATGTCCATGGGCGGCAGTGGCAACTTACCAGGTGGACTGCATGCTCGTTTGCTATTTCCGTAACATTAAAAAAAAATACATGATAGATTTTTTGACAGAATCATCCTATGAATCCTAATTATTAACCGAATGCTTCAGGGGAGTAAATGACATGCTCGGACATAATACTGTCTTATATAATATCATGTTTTTGAAAACGGGAAATGTGTTTGCGTAAGTCTTGTTAATACGAGCTGATGAAAAAACAAAATTTAAGACAGTATTTTTTAAAAATGTTATTTCAACCAGTGTTCTTGGCGCTACCATTGACAATTTAATCACAGACAATACATTAAAATACATGAACCAATTTACGCCGCAGCCCATGCTCAATGATGTAAAATAATTATATACATACATTCGGAATAATATAACCTTTGGCAGTAATTTTAAATTATATTAAATTCTGTGGCTTTATCTCAAATAAATAAAACACGATTATGGTACCCGGGAACAATTTCTCAAGAATAGCAACTCGTTTTGTTTACATGATCTGGCAAGTGCCATCAGATAGTCTATGTTTCAAGATCAGCCCACCACTTCCCGGACTCTAGGAATACTTGGTAATAGCCCAAGTTCTGCGATTGCCACCTAGATACCACTGTTTCTAGTTTCAACTCGATGCCCATCTAACCTCGGGGACCGCTAACTGGACTCGGTTCTGATAACGTGGACATTTCTAAAAATAAAAGGGCAATGGCATTGCTCGAAAATATGTTTTTTTTGCTATTTTTCCGTGTTTCAATTAAAATATATATATATATATATATATATGTTATTTACACTAATCCATTGGAGTCCTCAAAACGAGTAAAATGAGTCTAAACTCGAATGAGTCACTAGTAGCCTCTAAAGAGGTCCACCATCTTCCTCCTGATTCTATCATCAGACCGGCTCGAAGATACCTAAGTATTACATTGTCATCTCAATTACATTTACATAATAACTCGCGGTCGCTGTAATTTTAAACAGTAAAATTACATAGCACCAAAACTACTGGATAGAATTCAACTGATTGTAGATATATTCATAGTACGTATCTTAACGTAACTTTTAGGCTATATATAATTAAAATCTATCCATTCTATCAAAAGTTATTACAATTTAAAATTCGAAGTAACTTTAATTACCGTGCCGTATACATTGCCTACGTACCTACGAGAATATAATAGTTCTACCATAGTGGACTAGATGGCGCTATTGTAGGTACAAACATCACTGACTCACGGGTAGCTTCTAATACCAAATGGCAGAACAAGGTTCGCGGTCAACTAGTCATATTATAATATAACCTATGAAGATCTACTGAGGGGCAAATATAATGCTACTTGAAAACGTAGAAATGAAATTGTATCGAATTCAGCTGCTCGTTTTTGTAAACGATTATTTTAGACCTGTCAAGTTGTCACGTTAATCGGGTAGAAGACTCATATGACTTTAGTTTTGAAATTTCATGCAATTTCATTCGAGATTTAGCTAATTTATGCTTAAATTATAAATGCACTGAACATAATTTTTATATTCAAATTAAGTCAAACAACACTTTTACGATATCTCATAAATATGAAACATTTTTCTAGATCTGAATTAAATATATCGATAATATTAAATTATCGATAATAAATATACGATGGTGTTCAAAAACAGATGGCTCGGATTTAGGTTGTTATTTGATATTATCTTCCGAGCGCAGTTCGGTTGCCCGACTAGTGTTTTTATAGTTGTTTTTAAATAGCAAATGAGCATGCAGCCCACCTGATGGCCACTGCCGCCCATGTACATAACCAGCGTAACCAACAGCAAATAAGATCAAAGTCCTGCCTAAGGTTGACCATAGATGCATTGTTACCGATGAGGACTAAGTTGAAACGCCTGGAATAAGTACGTCTCCCTTCCCACACCCTTAAAACCAGAACACAGCAGCCATTAACACTGCTGTTATAAGGCGTAAATAAGTGTAGCGGTGGTGCCGCCAAAGTCGAAATATTTACAATTATAAATCTATCATCTTCAAAAGTTAATTGTTGTTGATTCGGGCTTTAGTAGTCTACTTCGCTGGCAAAAGAAAGTACTACGGCCTTCGTTTATATTTTTAATTCTACGGCACTTTCAATTCAATCTCAAGCTTTGTTCCACACAAAAGCTTAATCCAGTTTTTAGGCCCGAAGAATTCACTCAACGGCTTTCATCGCTAACTAAGAAAATTACAGGAAACAAAAGGTAATTTCTTGTAATTATACACTTAAGGAGGTCGATGGTTCCCACAATGTAACATATTGTTCAATTGCTTTGTCTAAAACTTTAGATATGGCAACGAAAGTCTGAACATTCTCGCATTCATCACACGGTTCTTATTCAGAAGTGCGTAAGGTTGAAAATAGTTTGATGATGCTTCGTTGTGAAGACTACTTAGTTACGAGCATTCGATCTTTGATGGTATGATGTTCATTCTGAGGTTAGCAGAGTAGTATTATGTTGATGAACTTTGTACAAATGGCAGGTTCCATATTGTAAGGTCATATTTATCAAAGTACAAGTCTGTTCTAAATATAATAAGAAATATGCATATTAGAAATTCTACTCCTAGACACAGATTTCTTTGGTATATAGCTTTGTTTGACTGTTTGATATTTCGAATCTATTTGATTATTTCAGCAATGAGGATTTTCGAAAGTATTGAATGTTTTCGATTAAATGTATTGGTGATGGTACAAGAATTATAGGGAAATGTGCTTAAAACTCAGGCGTATTGAAAATTATATTAGGGATGATATGTATGTACATGATAGATTTTTTAAAGAATAATCCTATGAATCGTAGTCGACTGTACGCAGTATACGCATAATATGCATATACATAGTTATGTGGCTTATAGATTGAGTCTCAATAAGTCCATAATAAAATATTGCAGCTTCACGAACAGTTGAGAATTAGATATGGCGTTAAACGTTAACACCAAACTATCAGCTCCATTACTAAACTACTACTACTACAACTACTAACATTACTAGTAAACATTACTCGTTATTCCTCGTCTAAGATTCTATAGGCAACTCGAAAATATTCAGTTGCCCTTATCATTCCTGTATTATTCGCAATTGGAATAGAGTGGAACAAACTTTAGGCTTTTCCCAGGTATGGGCAGAGACCCAGGCTAAAGTATTGCATCGTTTTCAAAACCTGGAAATACGGCTATCTAACAGCCAATTAATGATGCAGCACGTTTGGAGCAGCTTAAAATGCGATATCCTTTCACGGGTTCCTCCGACTTGAGCGATGTGCGTTTCAAGCATCAAGTTCGAGTAATAAACCAGCTTTATCTGGACGCGGTCCATCGCGTGTTCGGTTTCAAGTTTCCCATTAATGTCCTTACATAGCAGCGATGTATCGTGTCAGTTGCTTTATGGGCGATTTGTTTCAATTAAGCGTCTGGTGACATCGCGTGCTGGAATGCGGAATGCACGAAAACGGATACGGTCACAAATTATGCAAATGAGATCCTACCTTATTAGGTGGAAGTGTTTACTGCTTGGCTATGACATGAAGATTCTGCAGCTGTTCCAAGTGGCAAATGAGCGTGAATTTATGGTAGTTTATACAATACAATATCAAGGTAAGTAGAGGTGGTCGAATACATCATGGTTTTGCTGTTGACATACTACTGTCGATGCACTGCTACTTTTAGTTATAAAAATGTGAAAATTTAAATATAACTGGTTATTAAACAAACGTTGTGCAAAAGTAACATTTTTTGATCGATGAAACTTTATGGTCTGAAATATTTTGCAAAAATGAAACGTAGCGTAAATTTACAACGTAAAAGAAACTTATATTACTTATAAAGATGTATTTCTTTCACTTTTTAACCGACGGACGGATGGATTTGTGGAGCTTTTCAAAACACCTTGCAAAATGGTGGCAGATGTTTTTTATGGTTAATAAAGGATTCTGAATATAAAGATTTCCGATTTCATGTTTGCAAAGGTTGTTTTTTAAGTTAAAGTTTATTTATTTTCCCACAAAATGTACGTTGTATATATTGTACACAATGCTAACATGTACATATATATTTGTTGAGTTCTACCTGTTAAGCAATAATATATGCTTGTGTTAGACAGGCTTTGTTCTTCCAAATATCATTGTACTGGACTTAAAGTATAACACAATATAAAATATAACCCTCTTGAAAATATGAATACGTATATTCTAATAGAATGTATGGAGGACGGCAATTATTAAATTGATATATTTTATAACATACAAATATCTTCTGTATAACCTCATCACAGAGAACCGGAATACAGTTGCGACAAATTTCTGCTCTAAGGCAGAAATGGGTGGAGCGGTGTTGTTACAGCAGTCAATTTAAGTAGTCTTCACCCACTTTAAAAGCCTTAAGCTTATTTAATGACTAAAATGAATAATCTAGAATTATAGATACTTGGCAAGAATGTTATTTGTGGATAATATGATTATTTCATTACATTTAAATTCAAGTCTCCTCTGACACCAAAAAGAAGAAGTGTACATAGAGTACATACTGATTATTCAGTTAGTAGACTTCATTCATACACTTTACGAAAAATGCAGATCTTGGAACGATTTCAAAAACTCTTTAGTGTGCCGTGGATACCTTGGACTACCAAGAAACACATAAAATCCAGACTCAAAATAGAAATTTCCAAAAAACAAGTAAAAACCCAGTCCCAAGATAGAAATTTCAAAAAAACATATAAAAGCTCAGACCCAAAATAGAAATTTCAAAACATACATAAAAGCTGAGACCCAAAATATAAATTTCAAATAATAATTTTTGTCTAGGGATTGAATTCCTCGCCACCTTACACAGGTCATCAAATTAATTTTACTAAGTGAACTTTTTAATTTTAATAATTAAAAGTATTTAATGTTTTTATTATTTTAGTAATAAATAAATTAGTAAAAGGTTTACGTAGTAATTTATTCTTTTATAATACAATATTTCACTATTAAAGGCTTTATAGGAGTCGATTGATTACTAAATTCTGTTGCGGTTAAATCAATTACCACTTAAATTCTAATACTCACATGGATACAATCTTCTATGTAGGAAGCCGAAACTCATACTATATATTATCTGTTTCTCGTAAACTTACCTGTAATGAAATCATAACGTTCTCGTTAGTCAACATAATTGTTCATCCGAGTTTAACGATATTGGAAGCAGGGATCGGGTTACTGTGACAAGAAGCCGTAACTAAAGCTTAATGTTTGTTCAACATTTCGATACGATATCCGTCAGGTTTATATTGGAAATGTGTGTTATCGTATTTCTAGAAATAAAGCAATACAGAATTCTTAAGTTGTTATTATATAGCATTTATAATTAAATCAAAATGTTCAAAGTTGGTAGTTCACTGGTTCCACTCCGGAGACACCACCGTTACTTCTTTCATTTCATTTCGTTTTCTAAAACATACGAGGAATTCCTATTTAGTCCTCAGGAGTAACAACGCATTTGTCGCTGACCTCACGTATAGGTGGGTGTGTACAGGTGACCATGTTTGACTGCTTGTTCGATACTAGAAACTTCACGTTCAGTTGCATTTAAGCAATAAAATTTAAAATGATGAAAAATAAAATCCATACCCAGCGGTTAATGTATAGGATTTTTGCCCAGTTTAGGCAACGGACGATACCTTTTCAGATAAACATTTTCTATAAAAATTAGCTTGTGAATATTGTAAACTGTAAATTATTTATTGTAATTGAACCCATGCATAATGAAATAAGTAAATTTAGATAAATAAATAAATTGAAATTGTTTTCTTTATTAAATGTACCTAGATTTACGAATGTCACGCTAAAAAAGTTTACGTAAAAGTTTATTCAAATTCAAATTGAAATGACTTCTTGATATCGATTAATCGCACTCTTTTTAAACATATACTAAATATGTAAATTAGAGCCATGACATTCATTCGGTTCAAAATACAAGTTGTAATCAAAAATATTTTGTCAAATGTTTATTTATTATTATCATTATCATTATTACTATAATTCTTTTTAATATTGTGATTGATTTCATCCTTAAAATATTCCTGTGTCATTCTTGGACTCGGACTTATAAACAGTTAACAATTATTAAATAATATAATTAATTAATCTGCCACTTTATCGTAAGGTTTAACTTTTCATACATTTAATACCAAACTTGTTTGAAATCAAATATATTTATGAGAGACTATTTTCTTATACGCGAATCAAATATTTGCACTAAACTTTCACTGATTCTAAATTATTTATTCATGCTGTTAAATCCTCAGAAGATCGCGTCACTTTTACTATGTATCGATACTAGTTTTTTCCGCGGCTTTGTATATTTCAATTTATTTATTATGGTAGCTGCCATACCGGTGCCTTGCTCTTGGAATTCGTAATCTTAAGGTTAAAGTCTTCGTAAATAAAATAATAAATATATAAGATAATTAATTTAGTTGTTGTTTAATATTAAAATAGAATTAAAAACAAATTTCAGAGAAAATTTTATTAGCAATTGATTATACTATACTTTTGAACCGAATTACAATTGCATCTAAATTATCGCCTGCGTTAAAACATACAGTCTCATTTCATCATACAAGTTTGAATCTCGTCGGGAATTTCAGTACCCTCATGAGATTAGCATTATTATACTTTTTTAATATTATTTATCCTAATAACAATGTTGTTTTCGATATTCAAGATCGTGAAAATTAAAGCGATGCATTAGAAATAGTTATTTCTAGTTTACAAACGTACATTCTCCTTGATTTATCATTCATATTACTACTAAGGTTATAAATGGCTTGACAAACAATTTATTAAAGGTGAAATTTTTTTGGAATAATATTCAAATTTAATAAACAGTCGAAGTTGATCTCGATTTTGTTTGTGTTGGAATCTAGTTTTTTGTGTACGATTTATAGTTCCTTGGAAAGGAAAACTATTTTGTAATAGTAATATCATAAATATCATTTACTAATTTATTATATGCGTATTTTCTATTTAGCTTTGTAATTTGTAGACAAAAGATTTTTATAGGCAACAAAAGCGTATACCTACTTAGTTAAATTTTTTTCGAGCGAAAATCTCAGCAGGTTTATTCCGTTACTTCAACAGCAAACAAATTCCTATAAGACTATATAAACAATCGGATCAAATGAGACATTTTTTTGGTTGCACACTTACTATAAGACTATCATCTAAGTTCTCAAGAATAGCAATTCGCATATATTTGACTTTACAATTCCTGTTCTATATGAAGTTGTCTATATGAAGATGTCCATGAGTGGCAATGGGCACTTCCTATCAGGTGAACTACAAGCTCGTTTGCTACTTCATTCTTATATAGATAATATTTAGAATGTACTTTGTCAGCTTATACGTTTTTAACTCTTTTCGCTTTTTTTCATTTGTCGCTGAAGTAGATAAGAAAGAACAATATAATAGTTGCAACTTACACCTCAATCCTCAAGGAGTACAATCTATTAGATTCAAGATGGTTTCCCAGATTAAGTCGATTAATGACCACTTAAAATCGAGTGATGTCGATCAATATGCTTATTCAATGTTGCAGAAATTCTTAATGCACTCCCAAAAAATCTTCAGTTCATCTGCTTTAGGAACACATAAAGAAATCGTGGATTTTCAAGATTTTCAAATATTTTTTACCTTCGTTCACATGCATTTACAGCGTTATATGCTTAGGCATAATACTATTTAAATTGATAAAGACTATTTCTTAAAGAGTCTTCAGTTCATCTACTTCAGGAAGACACTTCTAAGGTTTGCAAGGAGTTTTCAAATGTTTTCTTCCTCCGTCTATATACATTTACAGTCTCACGCTCAGGTTAATATTATTTAAATTGATAAACCCTATTCCTTATGCGCGGGCGACCATGTGAAACATATTCGTCATACATTATGCTTCCTCTCCGCGTTATAAATATTCATCGTAGCGTGAAGATACGTGTTGTATTGTATGAAAACTAGATGGACTGGTCTGAGATCACTCTAGTCGAACTAGATTGAACACTATTTGAATGGTAGGTGTCAAATTTCATGTCATTTGCTCAGCAAAGATGTGTAGGATTGCTTTAGCGTGCCTTTTTTGACATGTCCGATATACAATATATTTTGAATTTTTCAAGTGTGCGAAGGTGGGGAAATCCGTAACTATACGGATGGGCAAAAAATGTTGAAAGGACTTAAGTGGCCGATTTTGAAATGAAAAAATTGATCCTTATAAGCAATACTATCAGATGGCGCAATAATACAGAATATGTTTTTTTCAAAGTGAACTCGTTCGATTCCCAGCTGGGGAAATCATTTTTTTGAAACACGAATTATGCAGTTTTAGTTTTTATCAATATCAGTAAGTCCTTTCAGTATTTTTCGCAAATTCTTGTAGTTACGGATTTCCCTATCAACGTAACTTTGAAAAAAAATCATCATACATAGTACAGTTATCCGCAGTTATTGATTGTATTTGGTACGTTAACTCCATAGTCTAATATTTTCTTTTAAAAGTCCATTATTGAACCACTTATATAACAAATCAATAAATAGGGCAACCCGCGTAGCGGAGAGCTCACCAGAACAATCTGTCAAGCAATGGGTTCCGCGTTCGATCCCCGGCCACACAGATATTTGAATGATAAATTGAGGTTTTTGTTCTAGAATTTGACTATTTGTGTAGAAAGCGTTAGCGGTATATTATTAAATACCGCTATATTATTATATCAATTCAATATTATTTTTCTTTACTAATCGGTAATGGAGCGGATTGGTGAAGTACGCTGAAGATTTGGATTGGTTGAACGGAGAAACCTGCGAGACAAAATGCTGTTGAGCTTTACAAAATATGTTCTAAGAGTTCTTTTAATTATTTTTGGAGATTCACTGATTCCAGGAAGACGCAAAATGTATAATTGCATTACAAAAAACTAAATAAATAGCACCAATGTCACTGCAAAAACAGATGTTCCGGTTGGGCGGTGAACAATCAGCGTCTTTACTTCAGCTACTGTAAACAATGTTTTTGTGATGACGCTTAACAACAATCTATTCATCGATAAAGGTGTAAAAAGACAGACATCTATGTCAATGTCTATGTGTAGAATTTTCGTGAAACCATTGCGGCTGCACCACCACTGGCGAAATCACTTCTTCAGCCCAATAAAAGCAGAAGTTTCTTTAATAAGAATGAAGTAGCAAACGAGCTTAGTCAACTGGTTAGTGGTCATTATCGCCCATTTATCTTAAGACAATTACAGATGCATTGTTACTCCTGAAGATTGGTTAGTAGATGGTCGATGTTACCACCTGGCTGACATCATTAACCCATTATTATTCCATTGCTGGGCACGGGTCTTCTCGCGGTAAAGGTATATAACCAGTCATATAGGGAAAGTTCGAATTGACAGACTTCACTCATCTCTGAGAACATTCTCTCTAACGAACTCGTAAAATGTGGGTACCTTTCATGATGTTCCTTCAACGTAAAACCAGTAGGTTATAATGAATTTCTAACACGCACATAATGTAACTCGGACCACGATTACGAAGCTGAGTTGCAACGACTAGACAATCATAAGAATACGATACTGCTATTCAGTCGTCATAAGTTGCCATACTTTTGTGAGCTTCTTCAGGTAAGGGTTCAAACCTATTTGAAATTGATTAAGATCAATCATTTTACGAGCAGTTATAACCTAATGGTTGAAACTCGGACTTTCAATTGAGAGGTCCGGGGTTCGAATCCCAGGCATGCACCTCTGAAATATCGAAGCTATGTGCGTATTAAAAGTTAATTATCACCTGCTTTAACGGTGAAGGAAAACATCGTGAGGAAACCTGCACGCCTGAGACTTCTTTAAAACCAGAGTTCTTCACCAATTTGCACTTGGCGAGCGCGGTGGACTATAGCCTACACCCCTCTCGCTCGAGAGGAGACCCATGCCTAGCAGTGGGACAATAACGGGTTGACGAAGAATAATATTACAAATTATGTATCTAGAATGTTTTACTAAG
>DWPW01000472.1:0-11497 GCA_018252015.1 Astraptes brevicauda
GGACTAAGTTGGAACACCTCGAAAAAGTATTTCTCCCTGTCCGCACCCTTCAAACCAGAACACAGCAGCGCTTAACGTGGCGCAGTGTGGTGGTGGTACCGCCGCAGTCAAACCACAAAGGGTTCTACCACCAAAAATTTACATAAAGAAGAATGAAATTATTAAAAGAAACCTCACCTGTAATCTCAACTCATCTTCCATTAGTGCGAACTTCTGCCTAAGAGTCGCTGCTGACACAAGCCTATGTCGGTTAGTCACACCATCTCGCCTCTGCACCACCTATGTTCATCAGAAGTTGATGTCAGTTATTATACATTCTTCCCCACTTCTTTTCAATCCAACCTAACCTAACCTAACCAAGACATGTTTTAAAAACACATACATGAAGTATGATTAATTTCTTTTAAAAGTGTGTTTAACCATGTTTCTCGACACTAAACTATTTCCCAAAAAATGTTTTAAAATTTATGGAAATCAATAAATAAGTAGTAAAAGTGATTCCCTTCGCTTCCCCTATATTATTTACTTACCTATAGTGTTAATTGTGACGTTTCTTAAATACATATTTAAGACTTGTATTGAACGAAGAAATAATGTTGACCTTTTGGTCTTTCATCGTTTTTCGGTTTAGAATTACCTATGCATTTGTAGCAGTGAATTCCATAATTTCAATAGTAGGCCTTCTATTAAAATCAACGAATAGGTAACCTAGTAGAAAGTGAATGTTAAATGTCTTAATTACTTTTTTTTAGATTCTCATTAGTACTTGTCAAAATCTGATTGCTAAGAAAAACAACAATGAACCAATTAGATGTACAAAAATATAAAAACATACTATATTTTTAACGCCATTATCATTATAAATATAATACTGAAACAAATAGTCAAACCTTTTTTTATCATGGATAATATAAAAAAAATACGCAAAACGGCTTATTTTTTAGAGTAATAACAACTATTATCGTTGAATTTTGACGACGCACGGCAGCGTATGGGCACTATTTTTTTTTGAGTAAATTTTTTCCATGGAAAAGACCTAATAGAATAAAAATTCCGTGAAGTGTTTGTAATTGAACTCCATACAACAATTAGAAACAATATACTACGTATTAATACTATTAATAAATTTGATTATAGTTATATCAAAATATTAGGAGGTTTGGTTACACGGACAGATTTTTATATACGTACAAAGCACAAATTAAAACGTATAGGACATAAAACTGGTTATACGTACTTAGTCTCGAGTACTCAAAAGAAATGATTAATATTAAACTAACATTTCATTCTTAATCATGATGCACAATGACACTACTTTGATATTCGGGATTATGAAAATCGATGAAAATGATAATAGTTTGAAATTCAAGCAAAAAGCTTTCCAGTTAAATCATTGAAGCTCATAACTCAATATATAGAAAATTAGAAACGATGAAGACAAGCTAACGTATTGTAACATCACAATGAATGCAAAGCTTAACAAAGATTTAGTATCTAAGTTTAGAACGTGTTAACTTTATTTTAAAATCCAGCAATACCTTTTTAGTTTTGTATTTAATTTATTTTATTTCTTATTTATTCTTAAGACTAGTGACCGTAGAATCATAAAAGATAATTTTAATGATTCATGCAGAAGATGCAATAGTACTCGAGACGAGAGAAGAAACTGACTGAATTCGTTCCGTTGAACATGCAAAAATTAAATCACTTGACAGATTTTAATCTAATGAAATTGAAGAAAAATTGGAAAGCTGTTTAACATAATTCGTAATAATCCAGTAACGTAACAAGTGATAATAAGAAATAAAAAACAGATACTATTATACGACGGGACGAAACACTGACTATATAAGAATTACACAATTATTACAATAGTTTTTTCTTCGTTACAAGTGGAGGTGCCATAATTGTATGTAGAAGCGACATAATTATAAATGTTTAAGACTATAGTCCGACTTGGCGTATTTTCAATGTTTTCAAAATTACTCAAGTGTGGTATTAAAACAGATCACCCTATTCCCAATACTTTATTCTTAGTTAATAGTCATTAAACTTCAGTATATAAAAATATTAGTTTTATATTAATGTGACTTCTAAAATTAATTACAAGACTGTATGTCGCATCTATTTTATCTCATAATCGGCAGACCAACACAAAAACGAGGAGTAAGCGGAGAAAATAAATCGAGGCGTGCGGGTCTACATAAGAGGCGTTCTAAGTTTGAGGGGTCAGCGTCATTCTACGATATGATCACCTGATGGTAGGCCTTATCGTCGCAATCTGACGCGTCAATATCATAAGGGCAACGCGGCGAATCATCTTGAGACTCGACAATGTAATCTTTTTTCGATTCGACGTCGAACATCTTATCAAATATCCGTTGCGCCTCCATATCGGGACTGTATCGATCTGGGATCGCATCCTGAAGTTGCAAAATGTGTTACAGACGAATCACGCACTCGAAGAACGTTTGTATGGAACCATAAACAATTTATTATTTCATCTAATTTTTTGATTTAACATTAAGACAAGAATACCAATTAATGAGCAAAACTCAAATCACAGATTATAGTTCCATAGTAAATTGAAATTAAAGTACAATAACACTTACAAGTACAGTCCGGTCCATCTCGGTTCGTACGGTTTCTTCATATGAATAATCTTGAGGGACATTCCAAGGTTCTGGCTCTGGATCAGGTTCCGGCTCATCTGGACTGGAATCACGTTCCGGTTTCACTTCTTCCGACTCTCGTGGTGTCCAAGGAGAGCGCGGGGCATTCGTGTCAATCAAATCCGGCGGTGACGTCGCCGGAGCTGGTGATGCAGCGCTGTCGGCTGACTGCGCGTTCGTAGCGGTAGTTAAGTTGAAAGCTTGCAAATTATGGAATGCCGCTGTCGGCAAACGAACGTGTCGGACACCCGGACGAGTTAGCATGGGTTTCAACCCCGCGGGACCGATAAGACGCTGCAAAAGAAGCGCATTTGTCGCACCGCTCTCCCCACCCCCGACAGTTAGTATTTTGGGGCCGCGGTTAGTTACAATGGCGATCTGTTGACCATTTTTAACCATAGATACAGGAAGGATATAATTAGCCGGCATGAGTACAGCCGTCGCCGGTTTTCCGGGTGCTCCTCGAGTTACAGCAAGCGTTGGTCCATCGGTCACTAGAACGTTCCGTGGCGCTTGTGGTCTTGGTTGTGTTACAGGTGGATCTTGGTCAAATGTAAGTTTTTTGGCTACTTTTCGAGGACTACCCTGTGGAGAATGCGTTTCAAGGCATGTTTCACTGCAATCTCCTTGGGACGTGCCACAACTGCTGTCTTCAGATCCCATTGTTCGACAATTATCATCTATGGGACTGGAATCACGGCCGCTTCGGCGTGACCCACTCGAACTTTTCTTGCGTTTAGAACTGCCCGAAGGCGGAGCTGCCTGTAAGTTTGTTCTTCTACGCGGTGCTGGTTTATCTTTATCTGGAGAATTCTCAACCTGCTCCTTATACTCTGCTAATATATAAAGTATTCTTTGTGTAGTTTGTTCATCTTCCATTGGCTTTTGGTTAGAAGGTTTTGGAGGAACCGGATTTATTTTGAATTGTGGATGGTGTGACTTTGGTCTCGATTTTGATTTAGAGCTCACTTTCATCGATTTATGATGACTTTGTGGAGTGTGGGAGTCGCTTGTTGATTCTGATGTCATGGTGTGTGATAGGTGCGCAGTAGGTCCATGCGACGACGAAGTCGGCGTTTCTATAATACCCGATGAATCTGGCGACCGTGCAAATGAAGTCGTTGCTGGTGATGCCACTACAGTTGATTTTCTGTTTATATATGCTACGTTTACGGGTTGGTTATTGCCAATAGAATAGAGCACTTGCTGTGTTGTCTCTGATGGGGTGGAAGTTGACGCATTGTCGGTAGTATCCGTTGAGGTCGATGGAGTGTGAGACCTTGGGAATTCACTGGATGAGGTAGCGTTAGGTTGCACCGTACTTCTTTCCTTTACCTGTTCAAGGACCATGTCAAATTCTCGAAGTTGCTCAAGTGTAGATGAGCTCATTTGAGATTCAGGAGACGCTTGGGTTTCATTACTAACCTTCATTTCTCGATTAGTTTGCGTCTGAGGAAGTCTAATTGGCTGCTGTCCAAGCGTTGGAGCAGCAGTAAGGACTAATTGTTGGTACACGGGTTGATTCGCACCACCTATGACATTACGTTGTATCTGGAAGAACGACGGCCGAACAACTCTACCACCAGTGACCATTTGTGTATTTTTACTTAACATTGGCAACTTAATACGCATTTGCGTTAACATTGGTGGAGGTTGTGAGCTTTGACCCGATTCATTTGAAACACCCGCAGAATTATTACTTTCATCCGTTGACATTTCACCATTTGAACCAGCTGGGCTTTGTGGTACAATTTTTATAATAGATTGTTCAATTTCATTTCGACTTCCAAATTTTACATCAGACTTTTGTTTTTGAACAGAATCTTCTACGCGTTGCTCAGTGTTGGGAACCGTTATTAAGTTTATTGTTTGGCCACCACCTAGATTGACCGGTATTTGACGTGTATATATGACGCCTCCGTGCATGGTTTGGATATTCATAGGTGTTATAGCCTGCTTTATTTGCTGAACGAGGTTTTGTTGCGCTTGCGATGTTTGATTAGCAGTTTTTCGCAATAATAAAGGTGGACTGCCAATTTGACGAACGTTATCCGCTATTTGTAAAGAGTGTTCAGGCTGACAATCGTTGCTTTCCATATTGGTTTCCACGGATGATAAGTGAGTTTCATTTTCAATAATTTCGCTAGCTTTTTGATTGTCTTCTTGAAATACGGGCTTACCAAATGCTTGGTTAAACTTGGGAAGGCTTGTAGACTTTTCTATATTTATTTTACTAGAATTTTGTATAAATTTAGCATAATTTTCTTCATAAACCGAACGAGACTTAATTTCTGGTGGAACGACAGCTTCTTTCGGGGGAGGATCTCTGTTTATAATATTTTGTTCTGGACATTCTTGTTTTGATGGTGCCGACTGGGTCGGTTCAATTGGATGTAATCTCAGCACCATACTTCTTTGATGGGTGTTTAATTGAATTCCCTTAGCGTCGGTAGACTTACAAACAAATTGCACCATCTTTTGCTCATTTGACCCCTGAACGTTTGCGAGATTCGTCAAAAGGTTAACTCGCTTGAGTAACTGAGTCGTGTTGTTTACTTTTTGATTACCAGTATTAACAATGTGTAACAGCTGACTGCCTCCTTGTGACAAGCCAGAGTCGACTAAAGATAGGTTGTTATATGAGTTCGAATTGTGTACTGGTGAACTATTGGCATTAGATGTTGTCTGTCCACTTTTGCTTTGCACTATATGCAAAACTGGGGTCGGATTAGGAGGGTTAACCACCGACGGTTGCGTATTATCAGGCGATGAGAGCTGATTTAAAGAACTATTTTTACCATGGACAATGTGTAAAATTTGGGAAGCAACTGAAGCTGGCGGATTGTTTTCAGTCTCGCCAGATTGATTCAAAGACGGAGGTAAAATTTGAGCTAACGCCTGTTGAAGGGCCAATGCTGTAATCGTAGATCTTTGATAACTGTTATCATCTGTAGAACATATACTACGAGGAAGTGTATTAGACAAGTCCATAGCTGTATCTGATATTGACTCCGACGTGGTTGTAATACCGGCGGCATTCATAGCGTGTGCGAGTTGATCAGGTTTTTCGTGTAAGCCATTTTGTTGATGTTGTGGCTGGAGTTGATATGACTCAGGTTGACTATCTGGATCGTGGCCCAGTGGCTCAAATACTATTTTCACATCGGGCTCGGTCTTAATAGGTACTTTCATGTCATTATCATC
Source organism: Astraptes brevicauda (assembly GCA_018252015.1). NCBI lineage: Eukaryota > Metazoa > Arthropoda > Insecta > Lepidoptera > Hesperiidae > Astraptes > Astraptes brevicauda. The sequence continues at coordinate 5,877 of DWPW01000472.1, forward strand.
AAATGTATATTCACTATTAGGAGCTCTTTCTGTTTGGAATCCAGTATAATCTCGATTATCGTAGCAGCTTTGTTCATCCATGTTTTCTGGCACCTCGTCTAATACTTCAATTTTAACCTCCGTTTCAATTGTTATATTATCATTACTAATCGGTGAGTTAGAAAGTTGAGATCCTGGTAAAAGTGCTTGATGGTGTTCGAAGTCCGTCATTAAAGGTAGTGATATGTCGGCTGTTGTTAATTCTGTATATTCAGTCTTAATATCAGCTTGCATATCTTCATGGGAAGCATTGTCTACCGAACATTGTGCAGGACTAGCATCAGAAACTTGAGTGACACGAGGATCACAGGTCACAGGGTTTTGTGCTGCAGCGCTTACAGGCAATTGCCCTACTTGAACTACCTGCACTATACTTTCTGTAAATGGAGGTTCAAAAAAGTCGAGATCACAAAGAAAATCCACCACATTGTCGTAAAAATTGTTTGGATTTGGCTTAATTTTATCCATTTTAATATTATTCATCAAAGTGTTTCTTAATTTCGTCGTAGTTTCTCTGAAAAATGCATTAACTTTATTTCGAAGCTTGATGTATGAATAGCATTTATCTAATTTTTGTAATTCATCATGTCTTGACGATAACATTTTTTGTAAATCGCATTTATTGTTATCTACGGACTGTAAAAACGGCTGAGATTGTTTTACGTCCGACAGAGTCGCAGCCGAAAATTTTGTACTTTCTCCGCCATCTTTCAAATTTTGATTGACTCTGCCGGACCCCTCACCAAAACCCATACTGAAATTTGTTTCATTAATTTCTTCAACCAAAGTTTCTTCTTCCTCATAATTAGCTGAAATTTCTTCAGCTAAAGTTTGGCTCGCCGGATCTGGTACCATTTTTGGCAACTTGTCATCAAATAAATTAGTATCAGTGTCTGTTATTTTAATTGTAGGTACATGAGTCTGTTTTATAGGCCAATCTTCTAGCATCGTATGCACATCTTCTATCTGTATCAAATGGTAGTCTTTTGAGTATGAAAATTTTATCGAGCTGCAATAACTAGAGAGTTTTCTAAATTCCTTACTATAAGCACATTCACACATAGCAGCCACAGTTATTTTAGGGTAATCAATATTTTTCCCCTTTCGATACTTTTTCTGATTCATTTTACAGTCTAGACTTTCAATTTTTCTTTTTAAACATTTTCTTGCTTTATCGGTGAGACTTGTATCTTCTGGAACGTAATTTACTTTCAAAGCTGTTTTAGAATATGTAGCTTTTGGTTTAGTAACAAAAAGATCAATATCTTCGACTAACTTAGTTTTTATTTCTGGGACTAAAGATTGATTTTGGTTCTGGTAAATTTTTGGTTTTATTTTATCCTCAACATCTTCATCATTGTCATTTATAACAGGACTGAAAATGTCAGTGTTTATTATGGGAAACACATAACAAGTCCCGACAATTGGGTCTTCTATAATCGAACCTTTTAGTACAATATTAGAATCATTCTCGTATAAAAGAGTTATATTTTTAGGACCTGAAGGCTCATCAAATTTAGTGTCTACATGGTCTTCTTTCTTATCAAAGTTTACGATTCCATTCACCAAATTGCATTCATGCTTATTTAAACTATTATCTTCATCATCCAATATTTTTTGTTTTTCTTTACCATCTGTTCTTTTATGGGTTTTAAAATCAAAATTGTTCATGTCACCGTTGAAATTTTCAACACAGTTTTCATTATGATTACTGATGCTCCTTTTGGTGACACAATTATTAGGCTGGATTTCACAGCTATCATCGCTACTCTCATCGCAATTTATAATTTCGGTTATAGAGTCATCTCCACTAGTCTCACCAAAATTATTTTCCAAGAACTTCGGTTTTACTGCATCACAATCAATTTCATGACGATGTTCAACCAGATTCGTATCGATTTCGTCAAGATATTCTTCGTCATTATCTAGTCTTAAAACTGTAATTTCTACGTCAATACTCTTATTATTGATACAAGCGTTAGATGGCACATCACAATCCTCATTCTTATCAAAATTATCTATTTCAAAAAAAATTCTTTTACAGACGTTTAGGCCAATATTTTGAATCTCTTGAACATCTTGTTTTTCTGATCCGTGGCAAACTGTATTCTCTTTTGCAACCAAATTTGTAACGACTTTATTGGAATTTTGCGCGGAGATTGAAGTTAAAATTGTATCATCGTCAATTATTAAGTTGTTCGATTGTATATTCTTATTTTTAATATAAACGCTTTCCAGTTTTTTTGTTTCTGTGTCATGTTCTTGGAGGGAATTCGCACTGATTTCGTTCAAATTTTCTTCGCAATTTTTGACATTGTCCTTTTTAATGTAAATATTAGACTGCACAGAACAAAAATTTTTGCGCTCAATCACGTTCACAATGTCTCCCACGGATTCTTTTTCATTTATGTAAATTTTATCATTAATTAGAGGTTCTTCATCAACAGAATCCTGATTTTTTGTGTCGCATGATTTAGGTATTGAACATTCATAATCATTTTTTTCAGATTCTACAATAGGATTCACGTCTATAGTTATAGTTTCATAAATGTCTTCTGCATCATTGCCCTCAACATTACTATATTGTCGAGCATTTAATGTTTCACGAGAAGACTCCGTACTAGAAGTTTCTTTATCTAATTCCAGAACAGGTTCTGTTTGTTGTTCTACGCTGTCTGATTCAAATTGCGAGTCCAAATGAGCACTTGGACTTGGAGTTATATGTAAACAGCTTCCGTCAGTTTCAACCAGATCGTCATTGATTTGTGTCCTATTTAAATTTAAGTCATCTATTTTCATGTCTTTACAACTTAAGTGCTCTCGGTCGGTGGTTTTTAATATTGTATTATCCAACTCCATCGCAGCATTATCTGAATGGGCAATATTATTACAACGCTTTTCAGAGTATATATCTAAAGCAGTGTCTTCATCTTTTTTACTTGTTGACTTTGTACTAGTATTATCTTTATCTGATGCAAAAACAGGTTTCGTTCGTTGCTGTGAACAATCTGGTTCAGATGTTGACCCCAAATTAACACCAATTACAGGTAAACAGTGTTCACCTTTTATCACAAAATTATCAGTAATTTGTGTTCCATTCATATTATCTGATCCTACGTTTTTACAAAATAAGTTATCTTGATCGGCGATCTTTATAACAGTGTCCAGATCCATTACCGCGTTATCTGAATACGCAACAATCGTACTAATCTGTTCAGAGTTCGTAATTAAAGCACCATGGTCATTCTGCATGTGTGTGCAATTGTCCCCATAACTGATATCGAGTGAAGATAGACAAGTCTGGCCTTCTGTACACTTTATATCTGTTTTCCTTGAATTATTATTATTTAGCGTTTTATTCTGAAGTGAACCTGATGTTTTATAGCATAATTCAGTGGCGAAATTTTCTATTTCATCCTCTTGATTTACATCAAGTTGATCTGTTATAATTATATTTGAGCAATTATCTCCCTTTACTACTATTTTTTTACTATCCTCAGAAATTACATCTTCACCTACCATGCAATGTGTTTCTATAGACATATCATTCGCTTGATTTATTAAATCACTATTAATACAGATAGGCGGACTAATCTTGTCTTGTTCATCAAGAGTTTGACAAAGTGTTTGGATTTCAATATTGTCCCGAATAAAAAATTCAGTGATCCCATTTTCTTTAAGATTACAATGAAGTGGATTGTCATATTGCTTATTTTTCTTTTGAATATTCAAGTCGATAGTTTTGTCCGTATCTACAGTACAATTTTCTTCGTCATTTAAATTGACTTCTTCCAAAACTTTGTTTCCACTTATATCCAGTGCATCTTCAATATGCATCTCGAGTTCTCTGGGATCAGAATTCGTTTGTTTAAGTGAACCTTCCAACTGAAACACTTGATTCGAATCTTGTTTATTCATAATCATTTTCTCACTATTATCATAAGTCTTTAAATTTAAAATTGAAGAATGTAAAACCGTTTTGTGATTAACAATTTGATGAGTTTCTTTAGCATCACCTGCTTCAGTAAATTGATAGTCATCATTAAATTTTAAAACTTTACTGTTATTTGCCGTATATTCTGGAGTACTTGATTTCCTCTTAAGATTATTAATCAAGGAATAATTTGAATTTGAATTGTTTGAATGTTCCAATTTGTTACATTTTTCCTCTTTTAAATAAATTGTATTTTGTAAGTATCTCAAACTTAAATTTATAAGACTAGGCACCAAACGGATTTCTTGTACCTGTGTAACTTCCTTTGTATTTTTTTCAGCTAGATATTCGGTAATAGTTTTGTCAAGGTCACTGTCATAGTCCGTTGAAACATCATCAGAAATGGTACAATTGACGCATTCTGACCTCATCAAGTAGTAAATTTCTAATTTTGTCATAAACCACTCCGAGCGACAAAAACTTTTATAATCCTCTCTGTAAGATTTATAATTGCCCAAGATTTTTTTATTGGTATTGCAAACTTGTAGTTTCAGCGATTTCATAGATTGATCCTCGAGACTAAAATCGTTTAGAATTGAATATGAAGAACTGCGTTTTAAAGTACTGTGAGAGATATCATTTTCCGCAGCAATTGTACTCGTAGCTTCATTTAATTTTAGATCTTTCGGAACATCGAAATGTTCACTTACCAATTTAGGTATAACTCTCCCTGCTTTCGTTCGAGACTTCGTCTGTATTAACCTGTCACATCGTTCTAAAGACACAAAACATTTTTTACTAATCTGTAAAAGCTGATATTTCTTTACTAAGTCATCACACTTTTTTATTTTAAGTCGACATTTTTTGGTGGATGGTTCTTCATATTTTAATACTGTTACATGTTTACACTCATTTAAATTGTTAAGGTCAGTAGTATTTTGAGGTCCGTTACCTGCATTCTCATTTTCACTACTACATGGCGCTTCCGATGTAAAATCCTCGCTGATATTATCCGATATCTTATTATCGGAATTATTGATAGGCATTTTTTTTTGTGTCATTTCAGAGTTATCCTTCACATCGACACACAAATCTTTCAGTAGAGTTTCTTTTAATTCTCTAATGTTTTTTTCAATGTTTTCCGCCACATTGAACGGTGGTTCATTCTCTTCATGTATTGTTTTGCTATTGTCTAAGGAATCATTCGAGGAATCGTCAATTTCAATGACCTGTTCATTAATTTCTGTAACTTGATGGTTAATTTCTATAGCTTGTTTATTAATTTCAATAACTGGTTTATTAATTTCTATAACTTGTTCATTGTTGTCTACGGGTAATGGACATAATTTATACAAGTTGTTATCTTTTAGTGTTACCTGTTCGCTAACACATGTTTTTTCTGTATCAGTATCCATCATGTCATTTTTATTTTCCTCCAAAGAAGAGTTCCTTAGTGGTATTTCAAATCTGTTTAATTTTACAATACACTTTTGAGAAAGTTTAGTTTGGTGTTTATTGAATATGTCCTCTGTTACAGTTCCTATTTTATATTTTCCGAACTCGGTTTTAAAGGCTTGCGGGGGAGGTGTTAGATCTTCTTCATCGTCACTAATTAAATTAGTAGTTTCAGGGCATTTCTTCTCTGGGT
>DWPW01000473.1:0-11485 GCA_018252015.1 Astraptes brevicauda
GTCCTCCTCTTAGCGATGAGGACGGCCACCGGGGGGGTTTTAGTGCGGTAAAAATCCCACATAACCCCGCATTGCTCCCACGGCGTCGAGTACCTTTTGAAGGTTTGCCCCTCGAAAACAAAAAAAAAGGGATGAGCAAACGTGTCAAGCCAGATCATATTTCGTCGAGCCGTAGACAGACCTGGAACCTTTTATCCTCTACATATATCGTTGTTTGCAAAATAACTTGCAGTTGCACAGTTGTTATTGTCCCACCAAAAATATTTTCATTTTTATGCTACCAAGAGGAGAATATATGACCCACAGAATATATCACCTTCAGATACCTACCACTAAAGTTCGTCAATAGATACCAAAGAAATAAAATAAAAAAGAGGTTGACAGATAAAAGAGAAAAAGTGTTCTTAATATATATTATTTTACAAGATTGATGTAGCTAAGGAGCATGCATTCAATCTGACAGTCAGTAGTCACTACCGCCCAGAGACATTTGTGACAAACTTCCTAATATATAAAACAGGAATTCTAGAAAAAGTCAAAGACAGATGCGTTACTACACACATGGACGAAGTTGATCGCCTCATATGAAAGTGAGCCATTCTACGAGAACTGATTCAAGTTAAAAACTCCCCAGTTAAACCATGTTCGATCTGGCACGTTGCAAAACTGTTTTATCTTAGCCTGTCTAGTTAATGATGATTTATATAACACTGATACACTAATTGACTAATGATAATTATTTAGAAATACTTAAATAATTATAACAATTACAGTTGTTCCTAATCATTTTTACACTTTTACATACATAACTAATTACAGTCTGTTAGATGTCATAACGGTAAAAATTAAAAATTAAATGTGTAAAAACATTAAAAATTTTGCCTTTCTTTCTATTTCAGGTAGAGGAAAGAAAAAGAAGTTATTGCAGAGGATTCTACCGTTATTCGTAATGCCATTCCTGATTCAGTCTACAATCGTTCCCTTGTTTCTGAGTATACTGAAATTTATGTTGGTAAAATCTTTAATGATTGGAAAATTGGCACTCGTGTTAATAATACTAAATGCTTTCAAAAATCACAATTCATTTAGTGGACGGCAAGACGCGGATATAGCTAGTCTCCATTACGGCTACCATGGGAATGGTATGGAAGAATATGGTGCTTATTTGCATTCATAGAAATCTATGGACCAATCATCCAACCCTTAGTGCCTGAAAAAGTTTTTAAGTTATATCAAGTCAACATATTTAGCAGCAAGATATTCATCTAGAGTCCAGGCCAATTTGGAAGCTCAGAATTTAGCTCCAAGTCGTGTACAACTTGGTTGTCTACGAAATAAAATCCTTTCGGATAGATTAAGATGCTAAAGTACTGAAACAACTCTAAGAAACTTATTTGTTAAGAACTAAGATAGCTGATATTGCCCTTAGAATAACAAGTTTGAAGAATCATTGACTCAAACCAGTTTTCATCGACGAAGCATGAAGGACATGCTCTAGAATGTCTCTCCCAGTTTTATGAACAGATGTATGTCCACTAATGGAACCAGAAAGGGTTGGAACAGAACTGATAGGAGATGTGGAAAAACATTTTTGCGCGATGATCACGGCCTGGAAAGTGGACACTTGTCGCCTCCGATGCTTATGACTTGAAGAACTGCAGGAAGTCGCTCGATTTTGAGGACACAGGACCAGTCGGTGTTAAGCATATTACAGGCAATCTATAACAAGCAGTGAATCTATGAATGCTTAAAGATGAACAGTATCTCAGTTCATATGCTCATTATTATAATTTAGACTTTTAAAATAAGGTTAATTTGTTATTTAAGGATTTTGGGATCAAAACATTGCGAGTCGTTGACACTTGCAAGAATCCTTAGTCATAAAGTAGGCTGAATAGGAATCATTTACTCATGTTACTTAATTTATTATTTAAAAAACTAACTCATTATAATATTTAATTAGATTAATAGATACTGATCTTGCTGCTTCTTCTACTTTCCTGCTGCTATTGGCTGACCACACATGTTACTACCAGCTATTACCGCAAATGCAATGATCATGAGTGGCAACGCGCCTGTGGCCGACTTCATTAATGTAGTACCTACCAGCTGTAATTTAAAAAGTACAACATTATCATGCATGTTATGTAATTTTCCGTTTTGCGTAGAAATTAAAACGCGAGTGAAATCACAATTGCGTGTGAAATAATACTCCGTTCACAATTTCATAACGACAATCACAATTATAAATTCACAAGTTTATAATGACAACATGTAACGCTCATTTCCATAAATTTTAGATTATAGCTTTTATTTTATTTTAAAAGGGGTAGAATATTGTTGGATCGACTGCAAATGCCCTGCACTCCATGTTTCTTTAGCCTTCTATTACGTTTTAGGTTTTGCGCGTAATACTGTAGAGAAAAGACCTCATCTGTGATCAACTTAATTCAAATCAAGGGCCAGCTACTAATCTATTAACAGCAGCGAATAATTATCAAGCTAAAATCACCGACACAGTTTATTTCATGTCTGTTATTTCTGTTATAATTAAGTCGTTTTTATTTAATCTCTCTACTCTCAAAAGTAGGCTTATACAGGAGTTTGTGAACATGTTGAGGATACCCGTTAATGCAATGCGCGGATTTTGAGTGTAGTTTTTTAATTATAAAAGGAAAGTTAATACTTAAATGAATTTTAATATCTTTCGCTAAATGGCTTTTGAAGAAATTCTTGTTAGTTTAATCATAAATATCACATTTATCTTTTCCTTACCTGAGTTTTTTTTATTGTTATCTAGTTAAGCTATTTACCAAAGTTTGTTGTGTAAGTAATTAACTATTGCCTGTTTACTAAGTTATTTTTTGAATTCAGCAGAAATTGTTACATAAAGATTAGTATAAGATTATTTATTCATAACGATCACACTGTAATTATAATAAACATGGGATACGTTTGTTATAAAGTGCCTGCTTCTAAGCGTTTTATTTATTGTAATTAATTTATTCAAGTAGATAAACTTTATTAATAAAATGTTATTATTTTATTACATTCATTTAATCTTTGTTAATACCTACAGTTATTTTTAATCTTAAGTAGGTAGGTAGGTACAACTATAATTAATTTTATTTTGGTTATTCAGTACATTTATTTCACGAATAAAACTTATTTTACTGCTATATCAAAATAAGTTACGTGTATGTAAAAATATTTCCGAGTAAATTATATGTAGGTATGTTACCGTAAAAGCCCGAAATGCGGTCAATCTTAAGATTAGCCGGCAGCTTTAAAGGTTGTCAAACCAATAGATATAGGTAGATCAATACCTATGGATCGACTGGTAAGATACTACTGCCATACCTATTTCTTGTGTGAAGTTCTTGTACGGATGGTATGGAAAGATATCGATTCCGACTAATAATTATGGTCATCTTAGTCCTCTGGAGTGTCAACGGATCGGGGTCGGATAGATCACCCGTTTTACATGGAGTCGGTTACAGATGTTCATGAGCTCGTGCTATTAAGTGAACCATGATTGTTTGCTTTAGAAAAATATTGGATATACGAGTAGTTTATGTCGTTATCCAGCGAAATATATTAATGTAAACGCCAACCTCAAGACTATGTATACACTAAACCAACATAACATTATTACGATATTTTTAATTTTCTCCAAAGTGATACCATAGACGTAAGTATATTTTGTTCGTAAGCATCCCATGGTGAAACTTAAGAATTAGTTCTATATAAAAAACTATTTATCCTAAATATGTAATCTGAATCTACGCAAAATCCCGATATCTTCGTTTAATACAACTATTTAATTTCTAATTCTAATAAGTAATGAAGTAAAGTAGTAGCTGATAGTAATGCTCATAACCAGATTTCATAATCATCGCACATTCACGCTTATTTTAGATAGCAATGGTAAATCATAAATAGGTTACTGGTACTCGTGGTTGGACGTGTGATGTCAGTCCGGAATCACAAAGGCACATACCATTTTATTAGTTGGTAAGCAACAAAATTAATTACCTATCACTTGCTTTAACGGTATAGGAAAATCGCAAAGAAAAATGCACAACTGGGAGTTCTTTAAAAAAAGTTCTGAAAGGAGTGTCAAATGAGGTAGACTTTGCATTTGGCCAACACGGTAAGCCTCTCTATTAAGGAAACCCGTCCCGTGCAGTAAGGATAAGTGGGGGATAAATAATAAGTAATAATAATAATATACTTCATTTGGGGCAATAATAAGTAAAAGTGATGCATAGACAATTATAGGCTTATTTTTTAAGTAGTAAGCGAGAACGCACTCTACCTGATGGTAAATGGTCACTGCCGCCTATGGGCACCTGTAACCAACGAGAACAGATATAACATAACGTCATATAGAACGGGCGTTTTATCTGACGCAAAACTACAATAAGAAAACTATACGTTTGCAATAGGTTTGAGGGTGACGCCATATGCGTGTATTATAGGTACAGGCGAATGAAATGACCATAACCATGACTAATCATTTACCTAACGAACGGTGAGTTGGGATATGTAATCCATGTAGCGACAAGTGCTCATACGTTCAACGGAACCCTATTATTAAGTCTCCGGTGTCTGTCCATTTGTCACAGGGCTCTATCGTCGAACCATAATAGATATATATGAAATCCAGAGACCGGGGGAGAGAGGTGAGAGAGGGGGGAGAGAGAGTCCGGGGGCACCTAAGCCGCACCTATTTCAGCTTAACAATACAGTATTACAACAATACCTAAGTGCTGCTGGGTTCTGGTTTGAAGGGTTTGGTAAGGTAGACATGCTAAGTATAAAAAAATGAAAATTTGTTAAAACCTTACGGTTTCAGAGGTCCAATACCTCTCAAATCGTCTGAATGAATATAGCATTTGCTTTATTGAATACTATTAAAAAATATAATGAAACATTCCTACACAAGAAATAAAGCTATCTAAACTCCTCTAAATATTTGTAAAGGACAAAGGTGCATCCATGAATTGAATAGAAAGTTACTAAAATTGACCTGCCTAATAAATAGCTACCAACGTAACTGTTACTTAACTAGTATCACCCTCAATTGTGATCACTGTGTACACAAACAATCACGTTCTAGGCGACAAGTGAACTCTGGTTCAGTGAAACGTAAGCCAATGTCGGAATGTCGTAACTTAAACGTTGCGCATTTATTTGCAACACTTTAAGATCTCAAGTATACGTATCGCCACAAGAACTATTTTCTCTCACAGTCTTCGTTTGACATCACAGTATCATGTAAGTGTGTTACAAGTGGATTAATGTGAAAGTGTTTATGGTGTAGATATCAGCTATAGATTACTTTACAGGCTTATAAAACGTGAGTATAAAAGTATTATTTCTGTATTATTATGTCTTAGAAGAAATTTGGCAAGTATGAGTCGACTCTTACACTGAGTGTGCTTATCACCAAATGTTTGTTATCTAAGTCAATGTGAGGTAGGATTCTAAGAAGTCTAAGGTAGGATACTAATGGGGTTGGTTACAGATAGTGGCTACTTAACGTCAGATGGACTGCATGCTCGTTTGTATTTCCTCAATATAAGAAGGATTATTATTTTTACTTCTAATTATGATTTAACGTTAACTGTGTGGGACGAGACATGTAATTTTAAGAAATATAATTATATTTTGATACATTTAAATCACAGATCAGCAATTTAAATGATTACTGTATACATATTGCTCTAGTAAACTTAGAGTATGCCTACTAGAGCAATATTTATTTTTATCTAGAGCAATATTACCAAAATAATAAAAATGTTTTTTTATTAAAACCTTGAGCAATTGTTACAAGGTAGGTAACTAAGGATACTAAAAAGAGTTTTCCTGGAAAATCTAAATATTCTTTCAATACCTACTTACTTAAGTAGAGAAACATAGACGTCTAAAATTGATAACTTATTAATTACTTATATTCTTAGTTACTTCAATTTTCAATTATTATTTTTATTGATTTGTTACTTCTTTATCTAGTATATATAAAAGAATACGATATATGATATTAGACATTGGTTTCACTATAATAACACATATAATTATGTAGATAACAACTGACCATAGTAGGTATATACTTATTGAAACGAAAATCCCTACAAATTACCCTTTGTTTATAGATGATACCTCAAATTGTACACTGGACAATGAACCATAAACTGCTACTGTTTTTCATGGCTGCGACATTTTGCCTGTTTGTGTCAAATATAGCTCTCGCTGTTCAAAAGCGTGACCTTAATAAACTGATCGAAAGTCAACAAGCTTTGATGAGAGTTAGTGCGGCTGCTAAGAATTCAAATCAAAATAGTAATAATGAGGTAAGTCGAATAAAATATTTAACACTTTATCATATTGTCAATTTACTTCGTTTTAGTATTATGTAATTACATTAATTAAGTTCCTGCTCAACTGCTTGTATCACATAATTAGTTTCATATTTTATTGTATTCATATAAATAACTCGCTAGCTTTGCTAGCTTTGCAAAGTAGTTTCACTCGCGTTTAAAAATGCAACATAAATTTAAATAACAACTTGATAGATATCGATGGATTTTTATAAAATGGAAACTAATTTCATGATATCGATGGATTTTTATAAAATGGAGACTAATTGTTTCCTCAAGTTGTGGATTTAATAAATATGTTTTTCAAAATTTTTTCCGATTATTTAAATTAAATTCAATAGTTCTGGTTTCATGTGATTTTAAACACAAACAAACACAGACGAAAATTCGAAAAATATAGATACCAAGATCTAGGATCACATTATTATGTGATGTAAAAATACGCGGATTCATTTTTATTATATTATAGATCGATGTGAGTTTACAACTGCATGGCCATTCTAGGTTGTTCCCCCGCGATCTTGCAGTTGACCCTGGTTTCATTGAGCGTAAGAGCATTTAATTGTGATAAGATCAAGTACTTAGATAATATTATATTGTTATAGAAGTTGTACTTATATCTTACTTATATTGTTCTGAAATCAATATGCCTACCTACATACACCTGTAATTCAGTCTCCAGCCTGCTTTATATATTATGAAGTTGCTTACTGACACATACCATCATGTGGCCTGCATGCTCGTTTGTCACTTCCATGTTATAAAATGAAATCATATATATATATAGTATAGACATACCTAGCTTCCTCGTACCTACTCATATTCGAATTAGGTACTTTTGCAAGTGAGAGTTAATGAATAGTCTTGTAATTTACTTTCCTTGGAAATGGGTTTGTTAAAAGATTTCTCACGATCGCAATCTGACTAAGTTAGAATGTATTTGTGAGAACCTCAACTTAATAATGGTATTATGTAATGGGTTATCTAATTGATATTTTCTTTTATAACAACGAATTAGAATTATCTGCAATGCATTAATAACATACCATAACAAGACTGGGGGAAATACCACAGATGATAACTCCTCCGTGTTATCGGATGTACGAGTGTTTCACTTTCTGTTACGTCTCTTTACTCTGGAACTAAGAAGTTAAGCTGAGAGGTCATAAGATCTCTTAAAGTGCCCACACACTAATCCAATAGATATTGATAGTCGAGTTATGACTTCATCAATCTATTGTTGATAGAATTGATCAGTCGACATTTTGATTCATTTTCAAAACTCACCTCAAGTCATTAGTCTACAAAGAATCAATTATCGATAGCTTGTCATCAATCAGCCAAAACTACCACATCAATCGATGAAATCAATGGATGGTCGAACGAGTGGGTGGGTACACCTAGATTTATACATATTCAAAGTTAGTAATTAGATACCTTTGATTATATACTCTATAGATATAGTATCACCCTGTCATTGTCAAATGAAAAACGTCCAAAAAATATAAGCGGCGTCTTAAAAATGGTATCGTATGATTGGTCAAATGCTTACATTAAGCCATTTTGATTGGCCAATAAATATTTTTTTGCTATTTAGAAGCGAACAGTGAGTGAATATTTTTTGGAAGTTTTTCGTAGTTAACGCTCGATGTATAGAGTATATAATCAAAGTTAGGTACATTATTTATCAGCTGCAATGTTTTCAACGTTATCACCAAATAGAAGGAGACCAGAAGACAGTTACCTACATTGCTACTTCTGAAGACTAAGATGTCAGCTTCATATGAATGGCTAGGATTTTTTGTTATGGTTTGATTGCGATGTACAGTGGACGCACATAGAGACATTTACTCTCAGACTCAGAACAGAAATCTAAATCAAACAAACCTGGAACACATTGATTGTCAAACCGATATGGCGACACTCCGCCATGAAAGTTATTAAATAGTGCGGTGGATTTCGAATAGATCTTCGGGTTTGAAAATCGCTGGAAACCATAACTTTAGATATAAACACACCTAACATGTACGTCATTTAATTACATTAATTTTTCAGGCTAATTACTATCGTCTTCCGAGAACTATTAAACCTATAAACTACAAGATCCAATTGACACCGAATATATCCGACAAGACCTTTACAGGATCTGTTCACATATTTATAAAAGTACTTGCTCCTACCAAAATTATAACTTTACATTCGAAGAATTTAACAATATGTGCAACCAGTTTGAAAAGTACCAGAAACGAAACCACCGACGTGTTATTTACTAATCAGTCGAATTCCGATGGTAGAGAACTATTGCAAGTGAACTTAAAAGATGAAATTCCTATGATGGATTACATCCTTCATATTACGTTTACTGGAAGACTGGATAAAGGCATTGTTGGATTTTACGCAAGCAAAATGCATAATGGCGAGTAAGTATACCCATGGACATCTATTTAAAGTACTAACATATAAAGTTATTAACGCCTTTCATGTTGTACCTATAATATTGCGTGATTAATGTCATTGCCACTTCCTTATGGATATTCATTAGAATAAAGAAACGAATATAAATGAAGATTGGCTGTAAAAGACTCGATCCATATCCGTAAAATTATTTTAAAGAAAAAAAAAACATCGACAAATGACGGATTGGATCTGCCTGATTGTCAAGAAATCGATAAACAACATTTTTGTGCTTTGGTTATAAACTAAAATTCTGTGTTTATTATGTACTGTTTCGTTATTTAATTAAATGATAATATAAAAATCCATGCTATTCAAGAATTTATACTTTCGATGTGTGAGGAATAACATTGCAAATATTTGCCGGTATCAATCTCGTGACTCCAAGTCCACTATGAAGCCCGCTAGCGCTAATAAGAAGCAATGGGGTAAACTGTCTCCACTAGTTCGCCCGCTGCATTATAAGCTAACATTGCATCCTGATTTAGAAACTGGGCTTTTCAAAGGGACTGTGAAAATCATAGTGACCGTAAATAAACAACATACGCATACATTGAGTGTCCATACAAAGTTCTTGGACATACGCGACGTGAAAGTGTTTAAGGAAAATAAAAAGATGCATATCATTCGATACTCCGAAGTGAAACCGCTGGAGCAACTTTTGATAGAATTTGAGAATCCCTTGCATCTTGGTACCTATCACCTAAACATAGAGTTTAATGGTGACATGAACCGAAATATTGTTGGGTTATATCTCTCCCGTTTGAAGAATGGAGGGTAAATATCACTATATAGTATAAAACAAAACCACTTCCCACCCTCTGTATTCTTATGTCTATCAAACAAAGGTGGTAGAACCCTTGTGGTTCGAATCCGGCGGCACCACCACCATACCTATTTCTGCCTGATAACAGCAGGGTTAAGCGCTGTTATCAGGTGTGTGTGCTGTGTTCTGGTTTCAATGGTGTGGTAAGGGGTCTCCCTTATTTGAGGCATTCCAACTTAGTCCTCAGGGGTAGCAATGCATCTGTGGCCGACCTCAGGGGGACTGATCTTATCTGAGGTTGGTCACAGATGTCCATGGGTGGCAGTGGCCACTAACTACCAGGTGGGCTGCATGCTTGTTACATAAAATCTATTTCCATAAAAAAAAACTGAACAATGGATAACAGATTAATTCATTGAGAATGTCAGCTCTCCAATACCATCATTAAATAGAGATAATTTTCTAAAATATGAATAAGTGCTCATCATACATAGCAATACATCAGGAATATCACTATTAACATTTATACCAGACCTTAGGCAGGACTATCTAATCTCAGATTGATTATAGATAAATGCATGGCAATCGCCACTTATGATCAGACAAACTGCAAGCTCTTTTGCAATCTCTATATACAAGCCTCGTAAATCTTTATACATTCAACATTTTCTACAAAATATGTATATTTTTTAAAGAGGACTGTAATCAGTAACCATACATTTTTCAAGATAAAATGCCTATATGTTATTCCAGACTAATCTATCTCTGTACCAAATTTCATTATCTTATCACAAACATCCATCCATCCGTTCCCACAAACTTTCAGCTTTGTAATACTAGTAAGATGTGATGCACTGAGGCTTGCTGCAACTATAGTGTGTGCTAGGCTTTATTAGAAATTTGGTTAGAGACCTTGGACTGTTTACCCATCATATGCTCTGTGAGCTCTTATATAGGTATCTCTTAGTTAACTTTGTGCAGGTTATTATTACGTCTGTATATTTACGTTACAAACGGTAAAGCTTAAAACCGCCATTTTTTTCTAGTTCAATGGTGGCAAGTAAATTTCAACCAACATATGCCCGGCAAGCCTTCCCCTGTTTTGACGAGCCTGACTTTAAAGCAACCTACGACATATCTTTGGTGAAGCCCCCATCTTATGTGGCACTCTCCAACATGAATGTAAGATCACTTGTAACCTAAAGGTAAAATGTATTATTGTGCTGTTTTCAATATCAATTTCACAATTATATTATACATGTTTGTTGCACAAATTAAACATTATATATACATAGATCACTGATATGCAAAGGAAAAGATTATCCAGGAGTCTGAGAACTTGTCTGTAATCAACTTCATTTGCTTCAGTCATATAACGAAATTATTGGTTGAAATTTGATAACTTTTACATGGGTTTTCTTATATTTAACACGGTACTCAGCATTCCCATATGTCCATTATGTTTATTTTATATTTACTCTTGAAACCTTTTTATGTTTAAAAAATACCATTAATGATTAAAATATTTTCAGGAGATCTCCAAAACCGTTGACAGCAAAACCAAAATGGAAGTCGTCAACTTTGCTACCAGTGTTCCAATGTCTACGTACTTAGTATGCTTTGTTATTTGTAAATTTGACTACAAGGAGACAGATATATTTGCTAGTGGTATTGGCAGGAACTTCAAATTAAGATCATTTGCCCAGAAAGACCAGACTCACAAAATAGACTTTGCTCAAGACATTGGCAAAAGGGTCACTGAATTTTATATAAAGTACTATGAAGTGCCTTTCCCTTTACCAAAATTGGGTAAGTATTAACTACTAATTATTTAATTATTATGTATCATAAAATATTATTTTATCCACAATGGAACAGATGC
>DWPW01000474.1:0-11477 GCA_018252015.1 Astraptes brevicauda
CTATACCAAACGCTACAGAATTAGTTGATTACGTTGAAAGCAGATGTGTGTAAAAAATCTCGAATATTGAAAGATTCCGAAACTATATAATTACCCTACTTTTAAATATCTATCTAAGTTCTAATTATAACTAGGAAATTTTAGTTATAACAAAGGCATGTAGCGCAAACTAGTTTTAACTAGGGAAAACGTGTTGAAACTGATAACGGGTTTTAACGGTAACATATACATTTATTCTCGAGACATAAAATTAATTCCGTACTAAAAATAGCTGACCGCTGTTTCTAGTTGAGATATAGTTACGTTCCTATCTTACTAGCCGTATAAAATTTTCGGCAGTAAATTTCGGAAATATTGTCTAAATTCGAGAACTAAATCGGCAACGACGCCATATCTCATCCGAGTGGCCAATGAAAAAGTTTTAACGTCCACACACGGTACTAGTACTCCGATATCTGCCGGCCATAAAGTTCCGGTTATGAGTAGCCATGGTCTCAATATTGATTTATAGTATGTGGATATGTACTTTTTTAGCGGATCAATATCAAAAAGATTGATATAGTTCGGACAATTTGTAGCATGTGGTTGTGTCAGCGATTTAATAAAGGAGATATTGAATGTTAGGTATATTTGATTATCTTTGCTCAACTACAACAATATTAATGACAGGCTTTCCAATGCAATTGTGTGACAGTTTTGGTAGAGATTTTATAATTAACAGCTAGAGAAAGAGTTACATTGAGATCCATGGATTATTTTAATATTAGAGAAAAAATATTGTATTAACAATCTTTCACCATGAACTGGCCACATTGGCAGTAATTAGAAAAAGAAGAATGAGGCGGGAAAACGAGTCCTTGATTAATTAGTTTTTACTAAAATAGGCAAATAATTCAAATCTTTTTTATTATACATTGATCCATTTAGCTAAACTTCAATACTTTACCACCATTTTGGAGGTTAGTGTTGCTGATTCACAAAAGTCAGATTCGCTAGCCTGAACATCAAAAGTCACTAAAAAACAATAAAAAGGCAACATGTTTCCGTGAATTTCTCAGGACCTCGTGGGTCCTTTCTAACACGGGTACCTTGGCAAATGCCCAAAGTGCCCAATGGGAAAGACGGGCTGTGTATATGTAGTTTATAAATAATTGGAAGACTGATTGATTGCAGACGACAAACGTACAATATTACTTCCCATTCAATTGGTTTCTACGGCGGCGTTCACAGCACATGTATCAAATTACGCGGAATGAAAGGTTTCCTTCCATATTGTTATATTTCACATCTACCAATTTTCTCACATAATTCGTTTCAGGGAGTACTAAGAGCATTATGCACTAGTGTCGCCCGCAGCTTCCCTTATCTTTTCTCTCTATTCACCGTCGCACTGGGATTTACTTACAATTTTTATATTGATAGCGAAGTGGTGTCCATTTCTTACTCTCTTGTTAGAGGTCTGCATATTAGGCGGTTTTTTTTCAATTATACCTAAAACCTACGTACACTACATCAAAGAAATAATAACAGAAACAGGCGTACACATAAACAGCCAGGAAATTAACATTCGATACAGGATTGGGCGACAGACCAGTAACAAAAATCTACTTTTAGTTGTCTCTTTCACAACTTTATGTAAAAACAAACAATAATGAAAAATAAGACTAATTCGCCTCTAGAAATTTATATCAAAGAAGATTTCCCCAAAGAAGTATTAGAAACACGTAATCATCTGCAAGAACAAGTTTAAGAAGAAATGGAATGTAGCATTCATGAAATATGATAAAATAATAATAAAATCATATTCATACCAACACAAAAACCGTGACAAAAGCAAAAGAGAAGGTCGGATTCTCCAAAGTCATAAATACAAAAGAAAAGTAATTTTCAGAAAAGGTCCGAGGAGGCTAGAATAATAAAAACAACGGAAGTATTAAAACCTGCCACACTTAACTATGTAATACGTGAACGATCCGCTTCACTATAAGAAGCCCAAAAAACTGATAACTGGCAACAAAACACGGAACCTATACAAACGGACTTCTTGACACCCCCGAAAAAGAGCCAGAAATATCATAAACAACAAATCACTCCCACTAGAACAGTATACAAAAAATATCGTTGCAACCCCCTTGAAACCTTTGATAGAAATAGTAAACTCTGACATTAGAACTCTAGATAATATAACCACATACATAAATGCCTATGACAAATGAAGAAAATAAATGTATCCAAAGAATAGACGTTAAAACGTTAGAATTCCTACAGGAAAGAAAAGTGCTAATAAAAGAAAACAGAAAAATAAACCACAGAAAAATAACGAAAGGTAAGAGATTAGAGAAATTTAAAAGAAGTAAAAAACCTATACTACCCTGCATGACATACGATTGCGAAACGAGGACTCATGGATAATCAAAAAGAAAATTAATGTGCTGTCAAAGAGCAATGGAAAGATGTATGATAGGAGTCCGACTTAGTGACAGAATTAAAAACTCAGAGATACGAAAAAGGACTAAAGTTACTGATATAATAGCTCGCATTGACCACCTTAAATGGAACTGGACAGGTCATATGTTGAGGTGTAAAGCAAATGAATGGAGTAAAAGATATTATAGTATTTAAGAGATAGAAAAAGTAAAAATGTCACCCATCTACAAGGTAGGGCGATGATATCTGGGATATCCTATGAATAAAAACTATTTGTTTCAAACCACAGTATCTAAAGCTCAGGAAAAAAGGCTTATTATTATTATAACCTAAAACATGTGAAGAAACATCGAGAAAAATAAGGGTCGAAATATGAAACGGATACAGTATGCTTACCTACATACGTTCTCTAAATGTTCTTATATTTAACCCGACACAGAACCTAAACTGGCATAAGAATTAACTAAAAAAAAGGAAAAATAAATAAAAATTAACAGGCATCACGACGGGCGTTAGCTAGTCAAAAACACTTTCCATACACAGACATAAGTACACCACGCATTTCATAGCATCACGAGATAATGTAATATTTTATCAGGATCGAGAAATGTATAAGTAATCCTCCATTTGAAGATGAGATCCGATCTGGGTTTATTGTGAGCTTCACAAAAGAAAAACGACATACGTATACGTAGATCCATGTATGGGCATAGGATTTTGTGTAGGGAGGGAACTTGAGGAGCATTAAACTAATGGCTGTAACCAATAGAAAACTTTAATACGAATACGTACGTATAGGAACAGTCGTCTTTGGTTACGAAAGCATTAATATACCCATAGAAGGTACCTTCGGTATCTTATGTTGGTTTTTATGTAATTACCTTTAGAGATTTCGTGATTTGAATCTCAATGGCACACCAGCAAAGTCAATGCACAAGAACTAATTTTGTTTTATAGCAGTGTCAGAGATGGGGTTCCTGAGCTATAGTTTAAAGGATATATTAAGGGAGATATTCTTATCTAGATATATATTAATACGTGAAGCAAAATTTTCAGATACCTTTTTTAGAATAGTCCGCGCACGGAGGAGTGTGGGATTAGGTATACGTTAAAGTTAGCAAATTAAACCTCACTATCACGCTTTTATTAGTTTTAGTTGTATGTTTGTATGTATGGAAACTTTGAACGTCATTTAGACCGATTTAGTAATATCGGTTTAATTTGAAACTTTGCATACATATCAGCATAATAAAGCGTGAGGTGTTTTTTAATACATATTTGACATCATGCAACCCACGCTTTTTTACAATATTTATTTTTCACTTTTTAGTTCGTTTTATTACAAAAGCGTGTTTTTTAGATTTCTTAACTATTATTTATTTTCCTTATATTGAATGTTTTCCTAATGCATAGACGAAAAATACAAATAAAATGTAATGGTGTTTTTATGAGATATTTTAAAGTTGTGAAGAGGAGTAGTGGTGAGATGCGTTAATGTGTGCAGTGACTAGAGGGAGGAGAGGCGGGCGAGGAGAGGTGAGATGATTGACGGATGACTTTTTTATTTGAATTTATAATATTTTGTTTTATTTTTTTAATTATGGTCGAAATTTGCCCATTGCAACTGGTCCACTAGTACTTCGTTAAAGCTTAAATCTAAAAGTTAGTAATGGATCCATGGGGGAACGTACGTCAATAGTCCTATCTGGGGTTTATTACAGATCCAAAA
The DNA here is from genome assembly GCA_018252015.1 of Astraptes brevicauda. Classification (NCBI taxonomy): domain Eukaryota; kingdom Metazoa; phylum Arthropoda; class Insecta; order Lepidoptera; family Hesperiidae; genus Astraptes; species Astraptes brevicauda. Next base: position 4,157 of record DWPW01000474.1, read on the forward strand.
TTAGTTAGGTACCTACTACGCAGTTATTAAATGATGAATTATTTGTAATGTTTCTATCTCAGAAGGGTATGTGCTCATATGTAAAAGTTTGATAAAGAAAGTAAGCAAATAAAGTATTCCAGTGAGTTTGCCTATGAATTTTAAGACTCGGTCCGAGATTCGAACAGATTCGAATATCTATTAAATTGAAGTTACTTAATAATAATTTATTCATGTAATATTTCAAAGGCTTTAGGTACATATAAGTATCTCGATAAGATTGCCTACTTTAAAATTAAAGAAAATATTTCGAGGAAAATGACATCTGTAAAATTTGTTAACATATATAAATAAATAACATTTCTATAACCCTTATTTCAGTCGGGTTTACAATCGAAACAAAGAAGTACATGTCATTTTACGTCTTTTTGTACAAAGGAAAGCAAATGCGACCGCAATTCCACGCGCGCCATATCGTCTACGATAAAAATGCATTTCCAATATAAATGTTGAATTTTTAAATCGGCAACCGGCTCCCTCTTTTCATAAAGCGATAGCACGTCCAGCTGAAACGAGGAACAATAACACATCTTGGTGTATGCATCGGTCGCCAATACGATGTTTTACTATGAAACCATTCAAGAATATTTTTAAAGCTTGAAGGCACAGTATATGGGTGAGTAGGTACCTACACATTGATGTACTTACTTTGTGATTAGATATAATTGTTATGGATTAATAAATGAAACTATTATAATTAGGTAAGTGTTATGACATAAACATTTTACATAACTAAAATATTACGATTAGGAATGATATGTATACTGGGTAATCCTCATAATTACTTCGGAAGTATTCATATTGTTATAATCCCACCGAGTATGTTTGTTACGTCGCCGTGAACCTATTATTGTCCCACTGCTGGGCACGAGTCTCCCCTCAAGTGAGAGGGGTGTAGGCCATAACTCTCAGGCATGCAAGTTTCCTCATGATGTTTTCCTTCACCGTTAAAGCAAGTGATAATTAACTTTTAATTCGCACATAACTTCGAAAAGTCAGAGGCAAGTGCCTGGAATCTGAACCTCGAACCCCCCGATGGAGAGGCCAAGTTTCAACCATTAGGCTATCACTGCTGTTAGCTACGATACAACAAATATTATTATCATAGGTAGGTAAGGATTATAATCGCACCGTAGTACTTACTGTAATTTATAAATACTTCTACCACTTTCAAATAAATGTAGCCAAAACACGCATAAAATTCAACGTTCAAAAACATTCAGCGGGTTTTACTGACGGATCCATCACGTCCATACGCACATTTTCAGTAGAAACTGTAGTTAGTATGCTTCAACACGTATGAAAATCGCTCCTCGTTAAAAAGGGCTTATATGCATTGCCAAATGAAGCTGCTCGCCTGAATAAATAATATACGTAGCAAGCGGATAAATTGAGGGAATACGAACGACTATATTAACGGATTCAGTAAAAGATGACTGTAATTTGAATATTAGGTCGATGTATCTATCTATTTTTTATGTTATAGCAGTAGCAAACGAGAGCATGCAGCCCACCTGATGGTAATTCGCCACTGCCGCCCATTGACATTTGTAATATACCCTACTACTCCAGATAAGATCATAGTCCTACCTACAGTCGACCACAGATACTTTACTACCCTTGAGGACTAAGTTGGATAGCCTCGAATAAGTATGTGTCCCTCGCCACACCCTTCAAACCAGAACACGGCAGAGCTTAACACTGCTGCCATAAGGCAGACATGGTGTGGCGGTGTTGCCGCTGGAGTCGAACGACAAAGGTTTCTACCACCTTTAAAACTTTAAAATCTATATATCCTCGCCTACATATATTGCCTAACCCATTTATTTTCATAACAGTGAAGTAGATAGCAGGCGAGCTTGTAGGCCACCTAATGGTAAGTGGACAGTACCGCCAATGGACATCTATAACATATTTCATATAGGACAGGTGTTTTATCTAAATTCATTCACAGATGCGTTGCCTCGTTGTTAGTGAGCTGGCAACCACGCCCTTCCAACGAAACACAAGAACTTCTTCACTCATAAAAAGAGGGGTGGCCAAAATCCTCACATATATGTAGGTATATCTCATCATGAGTGTCTAAGTGTTCATCCATTTATATCTAAACCTTTTAAGATATGAGTATGACTGGCGCCGCTCAAACGGATCCTATTCTTCTGAATTGGTACAACGGTTTTTTTTGATCTTCTCCATGTCATCGGTCCACTTTATAAGGGAATCAACCGGGCTTGTCCTTTTACCTGAACATAGTAAACTAGCTGACAAGTATGGTCTACAGCTACAGCAAAGTAGCTTATGGAAAGCTGCTCCAACTCAATAGTTGGAGCAGCTTTCCGAGCTTCCGATCATGAGCTGCCCTTCATTGCTCAATAGCAGTGAAGGGCAGCTCATGATCTTTGGGAAGGTCTACATTATGCACGTACCAGGAGTAACCTGAAGCCATACGAAACAGTCGATTTTGATGCTTTTGATATATGTCAATGAGCCTTAAATTTAATGTGCATAGAGCACATGATGACGTGTCATGATGAATAGCGTCACTTTATGATGGAATGCCATTTTACGTTTTAAGTTTCTGTCGAGTTCTATGAGAAAAATAAACTTTGCCAGGGAGGAAGTAAGCTCTTCTGTATAAATGGACCACTTGGCTTTTTCGATCGAAAGCGAGTGAACCTTCATGATCAATGATCGCTTTTGGAAGCTAACACACAAACGACTTCAATAATAAATACTATTTTCTGAGAATAATTTGATTTATTTACAGACTTCATAATCATATTTCGTTCCACTTACATTTTCTTTTAGCAACGACAACTGACAATAATGTTGAACGTAACGCCATCAATTTGGAAAGACTTTCAGTAACGGTGCCCTTTGGATGCATCGTTGTAATACTTCCATTGATGATCCATTGATTCCATGACGTTGATTTGTTCCAGTTGTCTAAGTCTCATTGATGGGCACAAGTCTCGCTCTACAACTAAGGAGAGGAAATAAGTAGGCCATTAACCTTTCACTATCAAATCTGCATTGGAGTTTGCTTCAAACCTCTCCTTAGTTGTAGAGCTAGACTTGTGCCCAGCATTGAGACAGAGAAGTGCAACATATATATACTATACATTAACATTCGTTCGTATAATGAATATACTAATAAGGTATCAGTGCAAGATAGGCTACTTACTTCAAGTCTGGGATAGTAATGTAAACGTCTTACGGATACATACATCACGAGACGTATGAATTCTACAAATTCTATATCAGATTGGTTGCAGATGAGTAGGAAACGTGTACTAATTACTATTATTATTGAAAGAAAAAAAACAGTATACAGGCATTATATTTATTGACTTAATAACATTTAATAGTTATAATTTGGTTCAGGCGGGTGGTGCGGCGGGAAGGGGGGATGTCCGAAGGGCGGAGGTCCTCTTGGAGGGAACTGCGGTCTGAAGGACGGCGGCGGAGGTCTCCACGGTGGCGGGGGGCGTGCTCCAGGGGGTGGCGGAGGCCCAAATCCTGGGGGTCCGAATGGTGGTGGTGGGAAATGATGGAACGGGGGAGGCGGGGGTGGAGGGCCGGGGGGAGGAGGGGGTCCCGGTGGCGGCATCGACGTCGGGGGAGGTGGGGGTGCTGCCATAGGTAGCGGGGGCGGCGGGCGAGCGCTCATCGGAGGTCCGGGTGGAGGCATCGGGGACGGCGTGGGCGGGGGCGGGGGAGCCATTACCATCGGCCCCATGATGGTCGGCGGCGCGTCCGCGAACAACTGGTGAGGACGATCCGCGTGCGACAGTGGGTTTTGGGCAGCGAGTAACCTGTAATTTAATTAATTCGTTTTAAAATCAGTGGAATTAGATAAACAAACTCGACTACTAAAATACAATACGATACAAAAATTCCTTATTGTACTCCAAATAAATAAACAATTACCTAAAAAAATTACATAATATAAATATGGTACAATAGGCAGTCTTGTCATTTGAATAGCAATCTCTTCCAAACAACCTCAGAGTTGTTAAAAGAAAAGATTTAAGTTACAAGAGATACAGTAAGTGTGTACATTTTTCATGAAGATGGATAGTAGGTACTGTAGTTAAGGCATTGAAAAATGAATATTCATATGATGATTCTACATAATATGTTATGTAGAAACAATTATATTCATAGTATATTAACATGTCAAGGATGTAGTTATGCAAGTAGATATCCTTTCCGTTTGAGTCACAAATGTCACAACCAAGTCAACATTCAACAAGATTAGATCAAAAGACAACACTTCAATTCATTATTTCAATAGATAAGTATTGTCATATACCTCTCAGCTGCAGATCCGTGCCTCTCCCCTTTGACATCTTTCTTAAATGCATACGACACAGATATTGGTCTGTTGCATAGATATTGATTATTCATGGCTTCTATTGCTGCGTCTGATGCTTCAAATGATGCAAAATTTATAAAGGCAAAAGCCTTTGAGTTACCCGTCTCTGGATCTCTCATAACCTGAAAACATCAAAATAAACACATACCTATTTTGTAATTGTAAATTATTATCAGGTATAACAATCGGCTATAGATCATTAGACTTCTATATGTGATTAATCTAATTCGTATTGTATTACAAAATGGATTTTTAGAAATATGTTCCATTTCAATATAGTTCACAAATTAATATATTTCAGTTAGCAAAATGTGAATGTGATAAGTAAGCCTAGATGTAATCAGAAGTTTCAATGTAGGGTATAAAAATTACAATGTTTACAGCACTAAAAACCTAGTCTTGAAGTCAATATAATGCATGCACTTGATAAAAAAAACCAAACAATAAAAACAAAAAAAAACATTTTTACCTTAGGTGTCTGCAATATAACTCCAAATGCAGAAAATGTGTCATATAACAGTTTCTCATCAACTTCAGGATCCAAGTTTCCTATGAAGACGTTGGCTCCTACGTCTAAGTTCTTCTGATGGGCCGAAGCCTTGTTCACTCTGACTGGCTTACCATACAGCTTAATCATGTTCATTACCTGAAAATACAAAAGTAAATATTAATCGTCATAGTCAAACTATTATTGTCGGAATGCTGGTCACGGGTCTTGTCTCGAGTGAGAGGGGTGTAAGCCATAGTCCACTGCGCTGGCCAAGTGTGTAGACTTGACACACCTTTGAGAACATTTTCTTGAACTTCCAGGCATGCAGGTTTCCTCACGATGTTTTACTTCACCATTTGAGCAAGTGATAATTAATTTATAACACGCACATAACATCAAAAAGTAAGGGGTCTGAGAGGGCCTGGGATTTGAACTTCGGACATTACGACTGACAGGCTGTATTCAAACATTATGCTGTCACTGCAATTATTCATAGTAATAAGTATAAAAACTAGTGAGGAATCAATATACTGACCTGACTCCAAGCTTCTGATTGGCTTGTATTGAAAAATTATACATTTAAGAAATGTAGCATGTTTACAACAGATATATACTACATAGAAAAATTCAATTAGATTTTAGGAAGCTATGAGTATGAAGCCTATCAATATGTATAGTGTGCAATTTACATATGTTACTAACAATAACTCAAAACTGCATATTGATATTTCTAAATTAATCACACTCTTTAATAGAAAGAATGTTTTTTACTCTACTGCAGTCAGGCAGAAATAGGTGTTGCACTAGTGAAGTTTAGTTATTTGTTGTTGTTGTTGTTAGTTAGTTGGACTGTAGGTTTTACTAAAATTAATGATTGTGGTTATTGTAATTGTATTATTATTTATTGTTGTAGTAGGCACTGCTTGAATGCTATCGGATTTGTAATTAATGCACGAATTTCACCTATTCACCATTCTATGAGCTAAGGACATTATGTTGTTACCTTAATTGCATAATCTGCATCTTCCTCACCCATGAACTCAACAAAACCATATCCCTGATGGCTCTGAGTTACTCTATCTTTGGGCATGTGTACATTGACTGGAAATGAAAGTAATATTATTATAAGATTACATGATACTCAAGAAACAGGAATGGCTCATCCATTTTGAATACATTCATACCAAATGGAATTTTTTGTGTAAAAACTGATCATTGTCGCATGAAAAAACACATTCATGTATGACTCCAATAAAAGAAAAAATGTATAGAATTTGTTAATAAGATTTTTTTTTCTATAATACTGAAGTAGGTACCAAACGAGCATGCAGTTCACCTGATAGTGAGTGGTCACTGCTGCCCATTGATATCCATTTATTATCAACACCAGATATAACCAACAGTCTTAACTGAGGTTGGCCGCAATTGCATTGCTACCCTTGAGACTAAGTTGGAATTCCTCCAATAAATATGTCTCTCTTATACAACCTTCCAAGCAGAACAAGGCAGGATTTAACACTGCTATTATTAAGCAGAAAAAGGTTTAGTTATAGTGCCATTGGAGTTAAACCAAGGGTTCTATCATTTTCAATTAGTAATAGTTCTTACCCACTGGTCCGGCTTGCACGAAGAGCTCCCATAGTAAGCTCTCCGATACTCTGTCATCAAGTCCACCCACATATATTGTAGCATCTGCAATTAAGAGAACAAAAATGTTCAATTAATTATTTTAATGGATATCATGTTGGGAAATTTTTCTTGTCTAAGCCAAGTTGTCTAAAGCCAGAAATAAATTAGGTAACTTAGTAAGGTTTCTTCATGACCTGTGTGATAGTTGTATATATAGTCGCATGACAGGATAATTATCTATTAAACATTAGGGTGCAAGAGATATGCATTCTTTTAAAAACATAATGTAGGCTGCATCACGATTTTGTGCTATCACTACTGCCATTGGTCACTTAGGGCTCAAACACATAAACACGACACGACGTCGTGTCATACCACGATGCGGCGTCGTTTCACGATGCGACGTCGCATCGTGGAAATCTACGACAAGCATCGTAAAAATTTACGACGCGACATCGTATCGTGCCACGATGCACGCCACGACGCCGTCGATAATGCAGGGTGAATTGTCGCAGTTAATTTTGAAAAATGGACCGTACTCGACTAGGGTTATTAAATGATCGACCTCAATATCGTCCGTCATTCTTGAATTTCGAATAATAACTGTGGCATGAATCTTGGAATTTCTACGACATTACGTCGTGCCGTGCATCGTGGCACGTTACGATGTCGTGTCGTAAATTTTTACGATTCACGTCGTAGATTTCTACGACACGACGTCGCATCGTGAAACGACGCCGCATCGTGGTACGACGCGACATCGTGTCGTGTTTATGTGTGTGAGC
>DWPW01000475.1:0-11474 GCA_018252015.1 Astraptes brevicauda
ACTCAGAATGAGAAAATAAGCATAAAAAACATATTATTCACCAAAGCTATACCAAACTACACGCTGCCTGTACATTCAGATGGTCGTCACATTTTTTCATGTACAGATTGTGGTGACAGGTAAAATTTTTTATTTCATATTTAAAGTAATAAAATGTTCTTACTTAAATGGGCATTACTAAGTAAAACTTTTATTACAGATTCATCATTAAATCAAGTTATGATTATCATGTCAACCGCAAGTCATTGAAGATCACATATGTATGTAGATATTGTAGTGAAGAAAAAATATTTTATAATAGATGTAACCTACTGTCTCATATAAGATCTCATGTATTTAAGACTGCTACCATCAATATAAGTGACATAAAAATTGAACCATTGCCATTGACTGCCTTCAATTATCAAAATGAGTCTAATTGTGAAATGGATGTTCCATTGCCAACTCCAACCACAAACACCCAACTTAACCACAACAGCCAAGATCCACCTAATGAAATCCAAAACGAAGACAATTCAACTTGTAGCCTTATTTGCTTTGATTGTAAAAAAAATATATATCACACAGGTATTTTTTACAAAGATAGAGAAAGGCATTACATGGAATATACTAATGCAATTTTCTCATGTCCTATTTGCTTGATGTCATTATTTACACAATGTGGATTAAAAGCTCACATAAGGCTCCATTTGAAAGAACCTCCATATTATTGTCCAGAATGTGGAATTCATTTAGGAAATAAGGCTCTTGTGTATCCATACTCTCATGACTGTGAAAGTTTTAAGATGATGAGAGTTACTGCTAAACTCATGTGCTTAGTAAAAGATTGTTCAAAAATATTTCACCCAAATGGAACTGCTAAACACATAAAAAATAGTCATTTTAAAAAAGTTTACAAATGCTCAAGTTGTAGTATTGCCTGTTACAAGTTATCAAATATGTTAAAACATTTTAAAACACATAAAACCAAAGTTTTGAAAGTACTAGAATTTTTCCAGTGTGAAATGTGTCCTGGCAGATTGGTCATTCCAAATCAAATTGAGAGACATTTAAAAACACATGAAAGTGTAAGTGTGCATGATGTCTATCCGTGCTGGACATGTGGTGCGACCTTTAAATTAGCTAAAAGTGTAATACACCACCAAATAGTCAAACATGAAGATGTAGACTTAAAAAATATTTATGGAGAAATTAGACAAGAACCCCCAGGAAGTGTCCCATATTATGAGCTAAAAACACGATCAAATTACACAGTCGATAAAAAATGCAATAATTGTTTAACTAATTTTATATCTCGGCATTCCTCAAACAAAAACGCTACAGTAAAGGAATACCTATGTACCTGCAAAAGAGATGTTACGCCACAGGCACATATAGTGTGTCATATATGCAATCAGCGAGTAATTCTAGATTGGTCTTTGATTAAGAAACATTATGCCTCATACCACGAGGAACATAAATGTTTAGATGTTAAAGTTATCATCAATAAATTAGATATAAGTAAACACAAACAAGACACTGTCAGCTTAAGTAAACGTAAGAAAGTAAAGCATCAGAGAAAAACTGGTAATGATATAACTGACTTAGATACACCAAGAAGTAACACGTCTGAAAACGCGTCACATAATAACTTAATATGTAACAAATGTGGTGAAGAATATGAAAGTAAGCCAATGTTAGAAACACATATGATCACACATAAAGATCCATTTATGGCGTATCAGTGTATGGAGTGTGCGGAAAGTTTCGTAGCGAAACGCTCGTTTTCAACCCATCTTTTGTTGACACATGGAATAAATAATGTAAACGATTATATTGATCAAAAAAAGTGTTACAATGAAGGATCCTTATATGCTAATTTACAAACTCCTACTAATATTGAGCAGAATGCTCCTGTTAAGGAAAACCAATGTAATATTTGTCGAGAACAATTTAGTGATTCCACTGAATTTAAAAAACATTTTAGAGTTCATGGAATGGCCTTTTTGCAGAAGAATAGCAATATGGTCGTAAGCCCTGATAAACGATAAGACAAAGATAACTATTTTTTAAGTAAGTTAAGTAGATATATCACTCAACAATAAATTATTTAAATTTTAAATATGTTTAAGTGCTAATTGATACATTATTATTCATATATTGTAAGTACAAGTTTTATTAAGTATCTTTAGTATTCACAATCCAAGATAAAAAAAAAGTTGTACAATATGTAGTATAGAAGTGTGCATTTGTGTTAAAATACGTAGGTAGTCTATTATGGAAAAATATACCTAAACAATCTATAATTTGGTTTATTAACAAATGTGGATGAGTATTTTCTCTTAGGTACCTACACATTACACGGAAATTATACATTCAATGCAAAATAATTACCTCTACTCCATAACAGTCATAATTCATTGTAATATTTAAAATAATTTTATTTAAATGTAATTAGAGTGGAAAAATAATATGGGCCCTGGATTGTTCGTTTATGGCAAGTTGTTGATTACATTTTGAGGATTTTATTAAATATTGATTACATTGAAATAATTTTATGGACCCTTTCATTCCCTATGTTAATAAACTAACTGCCATGCAGTATTTAAGAGGTGGTTTGACCAAAGTCCGCTTTTTACCTTTCTTTTGTGTTGCTACACCCAGACATTATTATAAGATTAGTGATTGTGTATTGTCTACCCCACTGCCTGCACATGACACAGCAGACCTCTACATAAATATAGTTAACTCAAAACACGATAATTCTCCTCTGAGTATTCTCTTAGTATTGATTTATAAAAAATAAATGGCACTGCCTATTGCAATTATTTGTGTTTAAATAAATATACGCTAATTTAATAAAGACAATAGGTGTTATTTGTGAATAAAATATATTTTAAAGGTTCTTTGTTTCCATTTTTGTTCTACTTTGCACAAGTATTACACCTTTTTGCTTTAACTGTTTAAATCCTTTTAACATATTTATGTCATTTTCCTAGGGACATAAATTATTTTTTTATTTCTCATCGACTCCCAAACCAAAATCTACATCGGTTCAAAAGTTTCGATATAATGTACAAAGAGGCAATACTATGTAAAGGCATTGTTTCTTTTATAATATACCTACTCCTACTGATATACCTACCTCTATGAAGGTATGTACTATAAAGTGTAAGAATCATAATATCAAAGACAGGAAGAATATAAATGCAAATTAAACAACAATTATTATATGATTAAGTAAATTTATATTTATATACCGACAAACTTTAAACAATATCATACAAATTAAACAAAAAACATAGATGCCGAATTAAATAATATATGAACAAATATTTTAAAAATTTAATTTTGAACGGCCTGATCTTGGACTGTCAAAAAATCACACTTGTTCTAGAATAATAATTATCATCCAGATGTTAAATATTTCCCCATACATATGAGAAGTTACTGCACATTGTCATAGTTTAATTAAATAAATAATAATTTGATGCAGCTTACATCTTGTCCCATTAGTCCCATTATGGGCAAATTGTCACATTTTCAAATATTTAACTGGATTGTTTAAACATAGCTCTTTTATTACTATGTAAGTCTAAATATTTAATATTTGTAATGAGAATTTTATTCAATCCCTACTTAACAAATAATGGTAACTTTTATATTATGTTCCTAGTAGCGTAAGAAGTCCCATAAGAGAGAGAATATTGTTTCGCGTTTTCTCGACGGACATGGTTTAGCCTGCAAATCGGCTCGATGGTACATTCCAGGGAGAAAATGGATGTTGGAAAATATGAATTTGCCTAATATTCTGATGTCTTTTAAAGTACAGCCTGTGAAGTAAATGGAAATAGATGCTTTACATACTCTGGAATCATAATCAACACAACAATCAAATTCAAAGTGGGTAGATGCGGATGGTGGAGACTGCCTTTCATGACATTCACTATTTTAATTCAGGAATAACAATAAGATTTTGACTTACAGCACGGAACATATTCTTGTTCTTTGAATTTTTTTGATATTGTACTGTTTCTTACGAAAATCATTCATAGTGGACTTCTGTCTTCTATGCAGATATATTTTTATACATACACGTTACATTACATTTTCATATTATTTATAATGGTATAAAAATTTCCTCTCATATTATTACAATTATCTTAAAAAAACAATAAATACATAAAAAAAATTGATGTAATAGTATTTTTATTTGCATGTAAGCCACTGCAACACAATGCTCTTGAATTTAAACAAAACTGTAACGATTTACAAAAAAATACACCTGAATCATGTCACAACTAAAATGTACAAATATCTAATACTAAAACTTAATGATAACTACTACATACTACAAGTAATTAAAACTTTATATAACATATTAATTGAATGACATTGGATGATGATTCAATAAGGTGTGTTATACTAGTTTTATAATATTGAACAAAGAACATCTTTGTACATATTTGGTTCGAAGGTCAGAAATAAACATTGGATATATTATTTTATGAAGGATTTTCCAGAACATGATGTTAAAGCTTTAAATCTGTATAAGTACCATCATCCAGTAATGCTAAAACTATAAGTGGTATTTGTAATAAAATTATACATTTATCTTTAGAGTTTCCATACTCTATTATACTCATACATAGATTAGACATATTATCAGGATATTTTAAAGTGCTCATGTACATATCTTTAAATATAATGTCATCCAATTAGATGTATACCTCTGACATCACCGTCCATTATTATTTATATAAAAATTAAATAGTAGGTAGTTTATAAATACGTACCAAAATTTAAATATTTATCAGTCTTTCATATCTTTTCGAAAATCTTTAATGTGACCTTTAAATATGGGTCACACTTACTAAATAATTTCCAAATATTTGTTTAAGAAACACACATTTAGTATAATGTGAAATGGTTTCAATTATTAAAACCCGTAGCATCAAGACCAGTAATTCTCAACTTCTATGTTTCTCTTATAGCAAGGACCACAAAAAGGGTATTACAAATTCACGTTGAATACTCTTCCTCTGTATAAATGCACATGGGAGTACCCAGGTTCTGGGCCAGGGATGGGCAATTCAGATTTTTACAAACCAGGTCTCAATAATAATTCAAGAGTAGAACAAGCTATTGAAACTACAAAAAAATAAAAATAAACTGTTATATTTGTGCATAACGCCTGTTTAGGGAACGCAGGTGAACCGTACTGACCAACAGTATGCAGAACTCCGCATACTTGATGACCGTACTTTTCTGCTTATGACCGTTTAATAAAAAAAGTGTTATCATGCTAGATATGGAATTTTGCAAAAAATATCTTGTTGCAATCAAACTAGATAAGAAATTTCATTGACAACTGTAGATAGTAGGGAAGTAATATAATCCAGGGGGTGGCAGCTGCCCCCCTCTGTCGCCCTAGGTACGCCCATGTAAATGCATGTACCTTTAATTGAGAACCAATAGTCCAACTAAATCAAGCAGAATCTATACATTTAAACATTTGAAATGGATGTCTAAAGTCATCACGTCTTCATATTTAATGTAATTCCAGATATAGAGGATGGTATGCAGATGCTCCCTTTAGCACGCACCTACATATAGGGCAATGTTTGTTACTTTTCAGAGATTTCTCCAAGCATGTAAGGCAGTACACATGCCCACACTTAGTAGATGCAAGTGGTTTTTTACCCAACTCATCCCAGCAAATAGAACAGAATCCAACCTTCTTTGGCCTTGTCTTTTTAGATTTTTCACTAGTTTCCTTTGAACTATTTTCATGATCCTGTAATTAGAAATATATGGAAAATAAGCTCAATAACTATAAATAGATATAATGAAGCCTGTCTTCAGTATAGCTTGCACTAATTGACAGAACACATGCACAAAACCAACTAAGCCCACTTGATTCCTCTCCAAAATGAAGTCTAGTCAGTAGTAGAACTATTGCAGTAACAACAAGTAGTAGAAAGTAGTTTGGTTTCCGAGTTACATATTTTATAACTTTAAACATGGTGTAAGTTTCTGTCCTTTTAAGGTGTACCTAGTGATAATAATATTAAACACTTAAAAAATATCAGGTAAATCCTTCTTTACTCAAAGGAAGAATACGAGTGTACAACTCTTGTAAAATATTGGCAACGGCGACAACTTTTTATGTGGTGGCCAGGTTGGTTCATTTCTCTCTACTTGTGGATGTTGTAGAAGGTAACTAAGGAACATAATCCAGGAAATGAGCAGCAGTGTCTTCTTATCCTTTTACAAAAAATATGACACGGTGACTATTCCCAAAAAGCTCCTATTAGGGGATACCTATGCTCAGCATTGGATAGCTCACGAGGCTATTAGATGAATGAGTATGTATTAAAAACAAATATAGATTTTTATGAAAATTCATTTGGACAAAATTTATATCTTTCGAGATACAGAACATATTTCCTATAAAAGTTTAGGGCCTCAGCAGATACTTACACAACGTATACGAAGTAAATTCTAGAACACAATTGTTGGAATAAAGCGCGAGATTCCTATGATAAACATAAAATTGATAATAAATTTCGCATCTTATTTTGTGATTTTATACTGACCTTAGATTTCTTTGTATTAATCCTGATGTGGTCTGTGAAATAATTTGTTTCACTGTCGAATGAATCATTAACCAAATCTATAATTACATTATTATTTGTAATGTTCCTAGGAGTACTAGGATAATAAAATGAAGTTGTCAAATCAATTATTTCGCCTTCGTTGGTCTTCGAGTTCGGCATGGTTATTTAGTATTAAGGAGGTTCGTTACTATATCAAGTTGGCAGTTCGATTTATCACAAAAATGTTGTCTTCTCGTGTTTCCTTTTTCTTATTATCATCACGTTGAAATTTCCTGTTTTAAATACTGGCTGTGGCTGGCCAAGGGAACATTGAATGTGCGATCCAATATTTATAATAAATAGCCACAGTCAAAGAATAAAGTAGCAATATAGCGAAGAAGATGCTGTATTTCTAATTTCCACTCTCTATTTCGTTAGATTAGCATTAGATAGATTTGATTTGTGCAAATTGTAAAAACTGAACAAAAATAGTGCAGCACCAACATTAAATGTAACACGAACGAATTCGAGTCCATTCGATAGTTCGTTCATAGATTGTGTGACATCGAACAGTTAGTCGGTCCCTCGTAGTTTGTTTTGTTGGGGTGAAAGGCAAAACGCCAAGACCATAAATTTATATTTAAAAATGGTTCCTTATGTCATTTTATGGCATAGTGTAAAATAATTGATTAATTGTAGGTTGATAATTTTAATACTGCTATAAAAATACTAAAAAATAATAAAAAATAAAGTAATCGATCTTGTGTCAATTCGAAAAGTGCATGTTTATAATCGACTTCTAATAACGAATAAAGCATCAACATTCATATTGTGAACGGTAATAACAGATTAAACACAACACAATACACACCAGTTCATGCGACAAAAAGTATAATAATGCGCCTTCTTGAATTCCTTGAATTATTTTACTTCTACTACAGCACTCCGGTGGTACTGTGTAAAAATGATTTAAATGTGTGTACTCACATTTCCTCAAATGGGTCCCACCATCCCGATATCCTCGACATTGTGCTCACCAAGAATCTCCCTTGTCCGGTTCATGTTGAGGTACTATATGACCTGGACACTCATCACCTCCTTATCTTGGACACTCTTAGTTTGGGGCGTAGCTACACTCCCGAAGCTCCGTAGCAAGACGGACTGGGAGACGTTTAAAATACTTCGCCTGAAGGAGTCGAGGCCGCTTCAAAGGTCTTAGTAACCCAAATTCAAAATGCCCTAGCGGCCTTGACCACCCAGGTCCAGGTACAGGCCCCTGTAAAGCAAAAATACCGGTCCGTCCTCAAGACATGCTGAAAGAAAAGCGTAAACTGCGTAAGCGCTAGGCGTTCAACCAATGCCCACGAACCAAGCGCGACGTAATTGCTCTAGCCGAGTGGGGTTCTGTTGAGGTGCCGAAGTTGCGAGGAGCCACCTGGGAAATGCGAATTGACCAGGCGAGCCAATCGCTAACTTCCCTCCATCATCATAACAGACAGCTAACTCCAGCAAAATGCTGATCTGTCCACTTCTAGATGGAGCGGGCAGGTTAGTATATGCAGAAGGGCAGTTCACCCATCATTTCGTAGCACCTTTTGTCTCCGAACATCACAAAAAAGTGGAGGATAGGGTGGCGGAATTAATTAATGGCCCAACACTGTCACTCGAAGAAACCAAATTTATTTCTCCCACAGAGACACAGAAGGTTGCCGCGCGTCTATCGAGGCGTAAGGCACCAGGCCATGATGGAATCCCCAATCTGGTGTTGGCCAATCTTCCCAAAAAGACTCTAGTCGCCATGACAAAAGCCTTTAACGATATTCTCCGCACTGATCACTTCCCGGCCACCTGGAATCTAAGCAAGGTAATAGTTGTCCCGAAGGATTGTCTTTTCCCGGCAAGCTACTATCCCATAAAGCTGCTATCAATCACATGGTGTTATAACGACTGCTGCCGTCACTTAATGTAAGGGACGAGCAGTTCGGTTTTAGCGCTATCCATTTGACAACGCTCAGGTTGACGCGAGTGATCCACCACTTGTTAAATGAGCTTAACCACGAATGGCACACAATTGGAGTCTTTCTAGACATAGAAAACACATTTGACCGCGTGTGGCACGCGAGTCTGATTTACAAACTGTTGGATGCTCCCGCACCACCTAGTCTGGTTCGGCTGATGGCATCATTTTTAAGTGAGCGGCAGTTCTGTATATCGGTTGAGAACAAAGCCTCAGACTCACGGCCCATTCATGGAGGGGTACCTCAGGACAGCTGTCTATCGCCGATAATCTACAACCTCTACACAAACGACATCCCCACCCTGGAGGATTACCTTGAGTATTGGGAGGACGACGTAATGCTTGCGTTGTTTTCAGACGATAGTGCTTACTTTACGTTCTCCCGTCGAGCCGACCTTACAGCTAATGAGATGAAGCGTCTGCTAGATCTCATACCTATGTGGTTAGATAAGTGGCGCTTGGCTGTCAATATCTGTAGGACTGCCGCAATACTTTTCAGCCGCAAGCGTATCATGCTGGCGCCACTGGTTCTCCGTGGAACTAAAGTGGCTTGGCAGCCTCTGGTTAAGAACTTAGGATGTTACGTGAAGCAAGTGCTCCACCAGGCTAGAACAGCCCGAGCGATGTTCCAATGGGTGCTAACATCCAAGCTACCATTGAAAACGAAATTTTGGATCTACAAGATCTACATTCGTTCCCGTCTTACCTATGTGTCACCGGCATGATACGCGTTGATATCAAGGTCAGGGCGCCCGCGTCTTTAAGTGCAGCAGAATCTAGCCGGTGGCTACGTCAGAAACGATATGCTGGCGCGCGACCTCCGTATGTAGTCGCTGAATGAGTTTGTTTGCCAGTTGGTGCGGCGTATATACTACCGTATTGCTGAGCACACTCACTCATCTCACGGGAATCGCACCCCACCACGCTCATCCATCTGGAGGCAGACTGCTACCGCGTGAGCTTCTAGGACGGGCACCCTCTACCACCCGGGGGTCGTCTGTAGCTCAGTAAATCAGCCAATTGTATCTCTCCTCCCAACGGTGGAGCTGGATATTTACTAATGTTACGTTATTATAATATAATATTGCAAATATTATATTATTATAAGATAATATTACTATCACCAGGGGGTATTTACCCCCTTGAGAACTGTCTCGGCAAAGAGGGCACCCTCGAGACCCAAACATTCTACATACTACTCTCCCTCATATTCGCAGTCGAAGCCGTAGCATAGGAAGTCCCTTCAGTCACGTAATTTTAAAAGATGGAAAATATTACTTTTCACCGATTTAGGGTAAAACCATTGATGGATACAAGGGGGCAAGTTTATTCACAAATCGGTCCATTCATTGGCGATTTCTTTTTTTCGACCAATAATTGTTATTTACACTCTTCTTTAAAAATCATCCCGATTCGAGGCATATTTCGACTGATTTCTCACACTTCTACTACAGCGTTTAGATGGTAGTTTAAAAATCGATTAAATGTGCACTTGTTTATTCTATAAAGTCGATTTATAATGCAAATCGATTACAAAAAATAATAGATGAATAAAAAAATGTCATCCCTATTTGTCATGTTGTCATTCTTCAATTCTCTATTGTCAATATTTATGAACTAATATTGTGATTGATTTGTTGTGTGTATTTTAATTCAATTTATAGGTCTTTTTCGCCCTGGAACATAGGAATAACGTTGCTAAAGTAAGTGCACCGTTTATTCTCCTTAGTTTTTTGAAACTCCACTTATATTGCGTTAAAATATTAATATATACCATTTTTAGATGCATCTGGGTGTGAATATATCGAATGCACTGCAGCAGTTGGAAAGTGTTAAAACTGCTGTTGACCAGAGCGATGATGCGAAATTAAAGGTAATTTAATACACAATAATCACACCCATGTTTGAACAATACTTGAATGTTGCTTTTTTTCCCATTAAGCAGGAAGTTTCGAAATACTTTACGAAATAAAAAAATGTTGAACAAGTATTTGTGTATGAATCATGTGTTTACATGTATGTCTCAATTGCAGGCTGCTACAAGCGATGATTTGAATATGCTGATTAATCTTCTGGAAAGTCCAATTCTAAAGAGCATTGCTACTCTGCATGACTCTGTAGCAATGCTTGCTACTCAAGTGGCTCATCACCCTTCTATTATACCTAGTGACTTTGACATCACTCCAGCAGGCAAGTACATTTATGTATCAAACATTATTCATCACTTTTATAAACATGTACAATATGCTTAAACTTAAATAAAATGCAATGTCTGTTTGATTATAGTCTTGTATACTACATTTTGAATTCCACAGCTGTATTCCGCATCAAGCAAATGTATGCATGTCATTTGAGACAAACATGTTATAAAGCACAACATTCACCCAAAATACATTAATTTATTGTACAAGTGATACAGAGAGTAATACAGCAATTGTCATTATTATTGTATCTGACTTATACTAAGGAAACTTGGCTTTCAACTATAATTTCTTATAGAAGAAGAACAATGTCTGATTTATGTGGATTAGTTAACAATCATTATATCCAAGAATTATATACAGCACTTTGTGTACTGAGATCTACTGAAATGTTTAAAATTATTATTTTATTAATAAAAAGACTTGTCAATTTTAAAATTATATCTAAAATTAACTTGTCAAGTTGGTGAAACTGATAATAACAAACTGTTGTCATAGTCATTAATCCATTATTGTCCCTCTGCTGGGTTTCCTATCGGGTGAGAGAGATGTAGGCCACAGTCCACCGCCCTGGCCGAGTGCGAATTGATAGACTTCACATACCTTTGAGAATTATTTTTTTTAAAGATCTCTCAGATTAATTTCCAAATACGCACTTAATACAGAGGTGCATGCCAG
>DWPW01000476.1:0-11470 GCA_018252015.1 Astraptes brevicauda
TTTAATATCCACAAGCCTTAAGTTTAAGGCAATTTAATAAACCGCTAATAAAATTGCCAAGTTTATATTAAAGCATAGTTCAAAGCTGAAGAATCTCTGTGCCGTCTATTACGATGCACGTCCAAGATGCTATTTTAAGATCTTAGATAAGCGTGCGAGTAGATGTCAATTGCTTTAGCTAGAGAATTTTATCATTTACGCTATAACAAGTGTTACTTCACCTGCTTTATACATCCGCTATAAACTAATTGAGGAGGACTGAGGTTAACAATCGTAACACTGACTCAACGTGCCGGCTTTAGCGCATAACATTTAGCGGTATGAAAAAAACGTTTGAGAGACCAAATTGGAATGCTAACTAAGGTATAAAGGATACCGAGACCATAAACTGGTATCACAATAGTCGTGTGCGAATATTTAGCTGTTTGGTGACCGATGCCGACATGCGTGAAGTGTACACCCGGTGCATCCTAATTACGATGCACCGCGATCGTACGCAATTGGTGGGAAACGGAGACACTTCGATAGATCCTCAAATTGATCTTGCATTCAAAAGAGCCACGGCTTTTATTATGGAGTGTCACTTCCACGACGTACACGGAAAAATATAGTTTAATACCTTGGTACTTGCTCGTTGCAAATCGGTATAAGTGAGATTGCCTTTTTTAAGGAACAAACCACAAGATCGTATATTAATATTGACGGTAATGCAGTTATGCACAAAGTACTTGTACCTAATTCCTTATTTAATACCTACCTAAATCTTAATTAAATACAGTCGGCGCCTTTGATATAATTCGAGGTTACCATTCCGTCAGCTTAGATTAATTGTGACAAATGAATGCAATATAAATGTGACAATCTTTAACCATTATTTTAATCTTTGCACATCTTCAATTTTTATGCTTCGTTAAGATCTACTCTGTTTCTCTGTACTTGTCCATAGAACTACAAGTAATAACTTTTCACACAAGGATCTTTAACTCTAGTTTCTACAGGTCCTATCGATTTCCTTAACTTCGTGATAGATCAGGTAAACTTGATATCGCTTTCAGCCCCTTTCCAGGGCATTTCGGGTGAACTATCTCGGTCACTGCTGCATTTGTTTCCGAGAAACGTGCGTCACGACGGACGGACGGACGGACAATGAGTTATTCATCGCCTTCCAGGGAACTCGGCGGCATGTGGCTGTAAACGCACGATTTGCGACCGCGGCTGCCCAAGCGCATGACCTGATCTTATTCGCGTAGCTTTTGGTAACGCGCGTTGCATTGATAAAAATCTTACCGTAATGTGCTAATATAGGATTAGCAATGCTAATTGTTTGTCGGCAAACACCGATGTATGGATATGAATATGTAAAGTCATGTAATAGTAGATCCTTCTTTGTCATTGGTGATGGGTGTATCGTGGAAGTAATTGATCGAGTACAAATTTGTCTTTAAAGTGCTGTTAACTCGTTAATGAGGTTGAAAGTTGACAATACGTTTTCTTAAGGGTGAGTGAAATGTATATATTTGAATTTGAACAGCATGTTGTACTAAACTGTTGTACTATGTTGTACGAAACTATTGTACTATGTTGTACTTGTTGTACTTGTTGTACTATGTTGTACTAAAGTCTTTCTTGTTATAAGAAGAGATGAATTGAATAGACGGCAATACCTACTGGTAGAAATTACAATAGTTGTTTCAATCAAATTGCATTGGAATAACGTAGTACGTTACAGACTTCTGTCATAACGCAAGAAAAACACACATATAAAAAGTTTAACCTTTTACGTAATAAAATCTATATGTAATACTCAACGACTACCTACTTATATATAATTTAGGCTTCAAATTAAGCTTTTTAATTATACCTGTCCATGAGCAAAATAGGTAAACGTCACTATTTACTTTGAAATTTACTTAGTGTAATTGGTAATTACCGACGTAATTGTAACGTGAATATGTAATTTTTTATAGCGGAAGTGTGTTAATTTAAATTAATGACATACCTTGTTGAGTAACATTGTATTTTAATCCTTTCTAATTGATATTTTAATTAGTTAATGAAACTTAAGTTGTCTAAGTAGGCTACTACCATAGATTATTGAATACGATTGTAGATATAGGTATATATATGTAAATTAAATCAATAGTAAAATATAATTACCTAAAGATATTTTAAAATTAACCTAAATAAGTACTTTTATGTTAAGGATTATACAGCCATAACTGGCGTATGCGGAAAATATATCCATCTGTCCATCTCGAAACTACCTTATAGCAGCAATTTGTGCCGCTAAAAGTAATGCGAGAGTTCTTCGTGAAAAAGTATATTTACTTCTTTAGGTTAATTTTGTTAAATAATATTTAACACAGTGTTTGAGATGCACAATCTTATCTTTATTTCTTTCATTACGACTAACTCTGTACACATTTGAAGTATACCGCTCTGATTGTAAGATTAATTCGGGCAATTAAAACAACGAGTCGTGCAAAAAAACTGTCAGTCGATGAATAAGGTTAATAAACCCTTAAAATAAGGGACCGGTCAAAACACAGCGAAATTGAAGCGACAAGCGTATATAGATGTCCCTAATTAGGTGTATGCACCAGTATATTTGATTTTGGGGAAATATTAGACTGATTATTATAGTTAGAATTCTTTTAGTCAAACATCTTTGACGACTCGCGTGGCGCAGTGGTTACCATACCGGTCTGACACGTAATCGATCCCGGGTTCGATCCCCGGTCAGACATATTTGAATCTGTAGAAAGCTTCTTTATTTTGCTGCATCTAAGTAGTAAATCATTGTAAGTTATTTTTTCCTTATGTGCATGTTAAGTTTACATGTGCTAGTATTCTTTATGGTTCGACTTCAGCAGCACTACTCGCCAAATGTATTTCTGCTCAAAAACATCAATGTTAAGCAATGTTGTGTTCTGGTTTGAACGGTGTTATAATTGAAATATAGGTACTTATCTGAGGACACATCATGGATAGCAAAAGCATTATGGCCAACCTCTGGTTAGTGTAATAACATACAATAAGGTGCAGCGTGCACTCGACGCTCATTTGCTATTTCTATACTTATTATTTGAAAAAAAACTAATAAATTAGTCGCATATTTTTATAACACATTTTACACTTCAGCCTTTTCCTTAAATTATGGATATATTTCAATATTATTATAATTCATTAAGGATACAACGAATTAAAAAATACTTTTTACAGCGGTAGAGTTAAAAAAACAAGGGTAAGAGCTTCGTCTTTGAAATGTAAATAAAACCATCATATTAATTACCCCATAAATAAAACAATATTTGAATAAATAAATAAATAATCCTATGACTTTAAATTTATTGTTTTTTGGAAACATTAGTATACGACGATATTACATATTACGATAAACGATTGTTTTGATAATCCCATCATAATACCTGTAAATTGTTTTATTGTCTGTCATTTTACACTGATATGGATCCGTTTAAATTACTTTATTTACATAGTAACTGAAATTTGGTGCGTCTCATGTGCATTTTTATAGCTACAATGGTTCATTATCTACATCTAGACGTACTGTGGCAGACCAGATGCATCTCTATACATACATCTATATATACTTTGACACGTATCTGTCGCAGTGTTGTAGATACAAATAAATAAAAATAATAATTTGTCTGTAGTCAATACACATGGTATGCAAAAATACTATTCCTTCTACCACGAAAGTTACCTCGGTACCACGGTAAATATCTACAAATACAAAAGCAGCTTGAAGTGTGTATTACGCAATATAGAAGTCTCAATCCGCTGAAGTCGCGAGAACGAAGGCTTCGCAATGACCCAATTCGGATGCACTCAATACGACGGCATCTGCTAATGCATTTTATATTGGTCCAATTGGCCGGCGGACGGCGCGGTATGCACTCCGTGTGGGCGATTCGCGGGAATTACGAATTGCTTAGGACAGGGTTTGTCAACCTTTCCTGTTTGTGACGGTTTTGGGAATTGTAAGTGATATTAATTGTTATTTCACATTTAAAGCTTACCGCTTTAGACCGTTTACCGCGTCAGTGTGCAAGGAAATGATTTATTTGTTGCGTCATCTCTATAGGTAATGTAGTTACTTAGCGCATGGGTGGCTTTAATGAGAAAGTTTTAGACCACTCTCTACGTAAGAGTTTGTGTGACTTTAGTGGTAAAATTTTAGTGCTAACGTAGAATATAGCTACTGTTTATATCAATCAATCAATTGTGCGCATTACATTTCATTTACTTTAAGTGGATAAACAGCTTAATGTTTTATGAATGAGATCAAACCACGTTTTTAGTAAACCGGTCTTTATACCAAAATTGATCTCATTTATTTAGCTATTAAAAATAAGTTTATTTGCATACCTGCATGGATGAACAATAAGTATACCTACATAAGGAATACCTACATAAGGAAATGAACATTTTTACAAAACTGACTAAAATTTATATTCGTTGTGCATTCCTACCTACCCACGTATCGCTCCGTAGTGCATACCTATCAAGAAAATGTTATTAAAAATTCCACTAGGAAAATGTCCTTAAGTTTGCAATGGTCATCAGTACGTACTTTGCATGCGAAACGTATGGCCTTTTAAGGATTATACAGCCATAACTGGCGTATGCGGAAGGTATGTCAATCTGTCCATCTCGAAACTACCTTATAGCAGCAATTTGTGCTGCTAAAAATTTTTGCGAGAGTTCTTCGTGAAAAGGTATGTGAACACTAACTACTACGCCATTCAGATAAAATGAAACAAGTTCTTCAAAATAATTCTAGAAAGTAATGAACTTTATCACATTTCAATAAATTTTGTACTGATTAAAAAAAACGTAGTTTGTTGAAGTCAGTCAGAGAAATCTATTATTTTCTATGTTTTTCTGAAAGATAAAGTGTACTGCAAGAGATTAAAGAAAATATATGTTCGGTGATTTTCAATCACGTTTACAATAGTTAAGTCTATCCAACTACACTTAGTAAGCTAAGAAGTCCAGTTCTAATTTCTGATTCTGGAAGAAATACGCTTCCTACAATGCATAAAAAACCTTGAGAAAAACAAGAGACAACATCAACATACAACCCGTTAAAATCGGTATTAATTAATTAGTTTTCTCCACACATCACTGAGCTTAAGCAATATTTGACGAACCATATGCTGCAGTAAGAACCACAATGTTCTGGATTGATCCCCTGCCAGGCAGACAATAGTTATATATGTTCTTGTAGGTCTGTGTATTTTATCCTTGTTTGTATAGACTTATATATACATTACCACGATGAAGCAAACCCTAGTGTGACGCTATGAGTAAAGAAAGAGTATTTTATTCACATATAAATACCAGGATTATATCACACCTATAATACAAACGGAATTCAACTCCAAGTGTCCTACAATACTACAGCAATGTCATTCTATGCCGCCGTGGGGTGGGAACTGCAGTAGTAATTAACCTGACATAATGGCTAGTTATTAAGCAATTTCAGGTCGAACATGGCGGACGTCTTAAGCCAAGGACACATGAATACATATCATATATCTGCTTCTGATGTAAACAGTTAAATCTATAGGTATGCACAAATTGAGAGATATAAAGATATAAGTAAGTAAGTATGTATATCTCTAAACTTTTGAATGTTAAACATTACAAGAATATGTGAAGTCTAATTAATACTCTCTAGAACGCTAGATTTATTTTAACAATATAAGTATGCATTCTTATTATATATGTATTATAAAATACATATTTATTTGCCTAATTAGGTTTGGAGTTCTAACAAAAGTATACGCGGGCTTGTTCCTTAAAAATAAGGTATAATGCCTAGCATCTATTAGTTACCGACAATTCACGATACAACAGCATTTAATACTGCTGTCGTAAGACAAATCGATAATATTGTCATCATTTCTAAATCATATTTTATTACTGACGATGTACGTGCTTTCACTGAAAAGCTAAACCTATTTTTCCCAATAAAGATAAAACAGATCTTGGTGCAGCGTTAATCAATTTAATCTAAGCTTCCTTATTCAATCCCGGACCAGGTCTAAACAAATAATATATATATCTTCTAGGTTTGATTATTTATATTATCTTTGTGTGTTCATGGCAGGAAATCCTAGTGGGGATATGAGTGTAAAATCCCTTATTATTACAGAAAGGAATGTTGCATGCGAAGTGCGTATATCGTTTACTTCCAGCGGATTCATTGCCGTATGGCCACAATATTTCTGTTTCTAATTATGATTGTTTTCCTTCGTCGTACGAGGCTATTAAACTTTCCGCGATAAGCATTGCGCATTTCTAGTGCTTTACTGAGTAAATAACCTATCCTGCTTACGTAGCGATGGTTTATTTTCATTATATAATACATTGCATAAGTGAACACTTAAATTTAAACTTTATAACTACAGTTTATCGTTAAATGATATAAAAATATATGTACGTATACATATTTTTTAAATCTTTTAATCTCTGAACAATAAATATAGTTTTAGGTTAAATGGTAGAAAATTATAAGTAGTATGGATATCCTAAACTTGTTTAGCAATCTTTAAGCCAATCTAATACTGTGTGTAATTCTAGTAATTTCAATAACTGATGTAAATGAACCACTTACTGAGTTCAAACAAACAATTTCCTAAAACACATTCAACTTAACACAAATATTTCTGACATGAAATCAGAAATTCAGTAGCAAAATAGTAACAACAAAGGCCACCTAGTCAAATTTACGAAACGAAATATTTGCTTTGAAATTAATTGAAAATTATACCATGAAACCATGCGACGGGATTGCATGGCGTGAGAACCCCACATTTGCAGACTACATTTCTCTTGTAACCATATGAAGCCTTGCATTGAAAACCTTACACCCTACAGTGGGTATTAAAATAAAACATATTGTTTAAATTTCCCAATTTACAAAAGTGTTGACGAGTTATATTCGTTTGAATTTAACTTTACTTATGTCCCACTGCTGGGCTCGGTATTTTGCAACTTGAAATGTGTGGTATAATCCAAAATCCAAAAAAAAAAACAAAAAAGATGTGTGTTATGGAGTTTCTTTCACAGCTTCTTCTCCATAACTAAACACTTAGCGAAGTGGTGGTAATTTAATTGAAATTGATGTTCAAAAATAATTCTGTAAAGGATCGACTTTGAATAAAAGATTTTTGATTTTCATTTTGAAAACCCTGCACCAAAGTGACCTAACGATGTCAGATGTTCATGAACCGTCATAAAACCCCTTGATTAGGTTTATCTACCACCGAGAATCACCGCGACAGATTAAAATGCTTTCTGAAGTACGAAAGCGCGAAACACTTATCCCAAAAGGTCACCCATCCCAGCCATACGCCGCTAGCCTCTACTTACTTTGTTGTATCGTTGATTTACGCTGTAAGTACCTATACAAACTGTGAATTGACGTGAACACGTATTTGTTAATGCCTATATATTTTAAATTCTAACCTTACTTTAGTGCCTCTGGTTACAATAGTATTATGTACTAGCTGACCAGGCACACGTTCTCCTACCATTTGATATAAGAAGCTGCCCGTGAGTCAGTGATGTTTGTACCTACAATAACGCCATCTATTCCACTATGGTAAAACTATTATGTTCAAGTAAGTACGAAGGTTTCGACTTCAATTCAAACTCGACGGTAAGAAAAGTTACTTCGGATTTTAAATTGTAAAGACTTTTAATAGAGTCGATACAATTTAATAAAAGTTAAGTTAAGATACGTACTATGAATATATCATTCCATTGAATTCCATTCCGTAGTTTTGGTGTTACCTAATTTTAAACGTACAGATAAAGAGCGCGAGGTACATTTTTATTATATATACAGATTAGCATGACCAATATTGGTCAATGCACCGCCTGCAGTATATTTCGACTTATAGACATCTACAAACTCATTAATTTATTTATATTAGTAGTAGTTGTAAACGGTATTTTAGTTAACCTTATGTTAAGATGGCTCCTGCATTAAGTATACATTGAAACACAACTCCAGTAACTATTATTTTCAAATGTTATCCCATACGTAATTACCTTTTAGGTCACATAAACACACATACCATGCCTCTCACATAACAATATTGAACTACAATAATAACTTTAAAATAGTACCTATTATTATAACCCTCAAAACAAACAAATTTCAATCAAAACAGTTCCTGCAATGCTATTCGCTGTACATTTTACGACACACAATAAAAAGGAAATAGCTAACTCTCAATAAAACATGTAATAGCGTTTAAGTATAGACAACTCGTTTTCTATAAACATGACAGTCAAATGGAAATCCACTCTTCATAATTATTTGTAGTGCGTAACTGAGTACCTAGTACGTTGAGGGCACCTAATTAAAACGTTGTGATTAACGCAAAGCATTCAATACATTGCTGGTTATGTCCCTATTATGTATAAATGAAGGCGGAGCGAGTGTTCTATGTATAACAAAAACGTGAAGTAGGCAGCGTTACGTCGCTATGCGTGCGAATAATTACGTTACGTTTCTAGATCAGAGAGTGCGCTATCTATGCCCATCTGGCCACAATGCAACGCCATAAAAGCACTCAAATGGGAAAATAACAGGTTCACTACAATGCCATGGAAAATGCACAGGTTGCTTGTAATTTTTCCGGCAGCTAGAAAGCTCGGCATTAGCGTTCACCACGCAATTACAGGTAAATTGGTAATGTTATAATGTTTTACGTAATAGAAGTAATAAACAGGTAATATATAATGCAATCCAAGTTATCTTAAGCCGTGTGTACAAGAAATGTCCTATCGATTGAACGACCACGACTTAGTTTTAATTTTTATCTAAAATAGGTGAATGAATTCTCCGTGAAACCAAAATCCATCTCTCCATCTAAATAAAGTGATGGAAGAAAACCCTCTCTCGCTTCTAGCTGTAAATCTTTTGTTTCGGCTGAATTCTACAAAAGCCTGTCATTACATTACGTGCATCTTCTCAGGCTATCTTTAAAAGCATCTAAAACTAACTACATGTTTCCGAAAAAACAATAGTCCACAGATTGCTAAGTGCTCATCAAATTTGGTCATCTTTAATCAAGTTCCAAGTAAAAAGACTCATTTGAAACCCATCGTTGATGAAATGCTACTGATGATGTAGTTGGAACGCTTCCCATGAATACATTTATCTGGAAATGTCTACTTTTATGTAGAAGCATCAATAACAAACAATAAATGAATGATAGAACAATCAAGTACTTTCAAAATCAGCTCATATTCGAGCTAAATAGATGAAAGCTTGTAGACCAAATGTCTCGTAAAGTCTAATTTCGCATACCACAACATTTTCTAATCAAATTCTTTCGTGCTGTACAACACAGTGAACGTACTCGGATAGCTTCGTGAGAAACCCCCATTTATTTAACGTTGAGACCTAGTTTAAATTTCTTCTTTCCACTTAAGGAATTCTACCTATTAAATAACTAACAGGGCCGACGCCTCGAAACGGAAGAGAAGATATCGTGACGACAAACTTGGCACAAACTTAATTGTCACAAAACGATGCGAACGAAATATAATAAATATACCTTTATAAACTGAACTGTTCGTTCGTTTGTTTTGTCGATTGTGTCTATTGAACTGAGTTCATTTTTATTCTACGATTTCACTACTAAAACTGTACAGCGTTTTAGATCTACCGAATCCGCTAAGGCATTTCAATGAAAGGCTCTTTTTGTTCATAAGAAATGTAAAGTTATTATAAAGGAATTTCTTTGAGTAAACTTCCCAGCAAACGAAGCCGCGGTCATGAGATAGTAAAAATAAATCTAAGAAGGAGAGAAATGCAGCAAACGGAGCTTAGCTGTAAATCAATCGATAAAGATCTAATAAATTAGACAGGCGTACCAGTGCACGACAAAACTTAAGAATTAGCAACCAATTACCCAGCAAAAAATACTATACACCCATTATCGGACAAAAACGTACGGTAAATGGCTCTATTGAAACTGATCGCGCTATTATGTGGGATTTTTGTTTTTATACGACCTAATAGTATATGGACTGTCAATGTTTGCCTAAATAATCTTTGCAATTCATACGACGGAAGTCCTACATTATGTACCGTTTCTGAAGCACTGTCTCAAAATTTGTACATTGAATTTATTCGCTCATTACCTACTTAACTTATAATTTATATTCAATTAAACTGTTCCCGTAACATATATGAAAACCTTCTGGTTATCGAATTAACTGGTAATGAATACCTTGTAAGACCAGGGTATTTTAATTTGCAAAGAATATATTAAGGGTAAATACAAGCAAAAGGCTGCCTTCTGCCCTTTTAACGATTATAAGAAAAAATAATTAGATACCTGTGCGATAATAATATAATAATCATTTATTCTGTCAAGTTGAGAAACGCAAAAATAATATTGTCATAATCTAAACGATAAGCCGTTTAGATTATGACAATATAATTAATATCTCGGAATGACTAGTTACTTAATATGTATATGTATATTACCCCTTATAGCAGATACCTGACTTTCATTGCAGCGGTTAGGTGGAGTATGCTACTCCCCAGAATACTCTCGGGCTTCCCCAGGTACGTGAAGATATGTGGACTCATCTGTTGCTAAGTGGTCATCCACCCATGTCAAGGTGGTAGAACATTTTGTGGTTAGACTTCGGCGGCACCACCGCCACACCTATTTCTGCCTAATAACAGCACTGTTAAGCGCTGCTGTGTTCTGGCTTGAAGGGCGTGGTAAACTTAGTCCTCAAGGGTGGCAACGCATCTGTGGCCGACGTCAATTGGGAATGTGATCTTATCTAGAGTTGAGTTGCATGCTCGTTTGCTATTTCCATAACATAAAAGACCCATGAGCGTCTGGATCTACGTAAAGCCAATGAAATATACATACGTTGTCATTATTCAGGACATTCATTAGTCAGGACTAAGATGGTCGCCTTTAAGCCACTGTTGCGACTATTTAGAAATAATAAATTGTAAATGGCGACTCTAGCAAATCTATAGAAGTTATCTGTTATTCTTATAAACAGCTGAATTAATTCCTCTTATTACTCCGCCACAATGAAACTAGATATCGCAAACGATGGCTCCATTGTTTCAAACCACTCTTACGTTACCCTAACACAGTGTGATATATTGTTAGCGCTTTTCGTATTTTGTAAACGACACCAACTTCGCGTGCTAAGTTTTACTTCTTTTTGTATGTGGCGCCAAATCTGTTGCAGAGAGATTCGATAACCCGGCATTTAATGAAATAATTATATTTCATGTAATGGTGAAATGGTACTATTATTAATTTCATATACAAAATAAAATTTCATAGCAACTTGAGTTACGCTAGCATCACCCCCTCATTTTGGAGTGCGCCTTGTCGTGGTGGGGGGGCTCAGTAGCCCGCTGCAATCCAGCAGCGGGTGAAGC
>DWPW01000477.1:0-11465 GCA_018252015.1 Astraptes brevicauda
ATTGTCTATGTATCTATATAAAATATAATTCTCTGTCTGTTATTTATACATGAGAGTTTTTGATTTTATCTTATGAATTCTATTTATTTTTACGATAATCTAAACTTGAAACTCCTAAAATCTAAACTTTAAAATTGTTTTAAAAAATTGTATATAAGGAATCGTTTTAAAAATATTTTTGTCTTAAAATACGCCTATATTTTTCTTTTTCCTTCGTATGGCCTAATTGAGAGATCGACGAGGGGCTAAAGGTATAAATAAGTTAATATTTAAATACAAATATAACCACAGGCAAAAGCTAGTTGCTTTACCTTGGCAGTGCTGAA
Source organism: Astraptes brevicauda (assembly GCA_018252015.1). Lineage (NCBI taxonomy): Eukaryota > Metazoa > Arthropoda > Insecta > Lepidoptera > Hesperiidae > Astraptes > Astraptes brevicauda. Next base: position 327 of record DWPW01000477.1, read on the forward strand.
ATTATATCCTCGGGACAGAGAAACATAAATATTGCAATATTACCTTCGTATTGCATTCGGTCAGAATCAGAATCTATTTTTGGGTATGATTTATTTGCACCACATCTGTATTTATATGAACGTAATAAATAACAGGCGAATTCACTTCCACTATAATTATATATATTCCTCTATAATAACCTAAACACACATTTGTCAATAATAAATTATGCACCAAGACTATTTTAAATATATTATCGTCTGTAAAAATTAGGGTAAAATGTGTAGTATTGAATTGTAGGCATATTTGTAACATTGTAACTATCAAGGATTAAAATATGAATAATAACGTAGCTCGTAGCCATGCTCGTTGTTCCACAGAAATGGCGTTCACAAGAAAATCTTGATTCCTGAAAAATACTACTTAGTCAGCGGTATAACCCTCGACAAATAAAGAGCCATATTATAAAAAAAGAAAATAAATTTAATCATCCCCAGTTTCATTAATTTCATTGTTCAATCATATTTAATTACTGTTCCACTACCGAATACAAGTCTCTTCTCGTAATGAGAAAGACATTAGACATCTTCCTCCACCCTGGATAAGTATAAAACTTGGGCAAATAATAATAATACCCTTTATTATACCTAGAAAAAAATAAGTAAACAAAAAGACATATAATAACGATTAGTTAATACAAAAGGCGGTACTATCGCTAATCAACGATTTCTCCCAGACAACCTTACGGTGTGGAGTTAATATATTAATGGATAGAAAAATAGGTAGGGTGCAGAAAATAGTATGTACCTATAGACTAAAGTAGAAAAGAATGTAAAATACATTTAAAGATAAGATAAAGCATAAAGCATTCGGTAGCAGGTAAGAAAAGGTAGAAGAGGAAAAATAGAAATCAGTTTATAACTACCGTGCAATCATATAGGGAGAATATAAGATAAAAAAACCGGAGTTAAATGTTTAGATAATGCGATTTAAGTAGGTTTTTAAATGAATATACAGATTTTGCGTTACGTATAGGTACAGGCATAGGCCTACTCAGGTTCTGGGCCAGAGGGGGGCAATTCAGATCTTTGAAAACCGGAACCCAAAACTAACTCAATAGTAGAACAATGTAATGAAACTATAAAAAAAAACATATTTGTGCATAATGTCTACTTAGGGAATACAAGTGGATCATACCGACCAATAGTACGCGGAGCTCCGCATACTTGAAGATAGTACTTGTCCGTTGCTAACCGTTTTTAAAAAAAAGTGTTATCATGTTACAATTTTTAATATATAATTTCTTTCAATTTTGCAAATAATAATTTCTTCCATTAAAACTATATAAGAAGTCTCATTGACAGCCGTAGATAGTAGAGAAGTATAGATAATCCAGGGGAGGCAGATGCCCTTCCCCCTCCCCTGCCCCCCTCCTTGGTACGCCCATGTGTACAGGAAGGGAGTTCCAAAGACGGATAACTACTATTGTGAATGAAATCTTGTAAAAGGACGTAGAGTGGAGGGGAGTACAGAGAGCAAGATTTTCATGTATTAAGTTTAACACTATGTTTTCTTTCATTTCCGTAACAATGTTGCATTTATGTTATTTGTGTTTTGTTATCATTATTTATTAAAAGAGCGCATGTATTCAATCAATATTCAAGTTAATCAAAAACATATGGTGCTGCATTTCATTAATATTGATATCTGCTGATATTATTTCCCGAGCGAAGCTTAGTCGTCCTACTAATCGTGTGTTGACATGCAATAATGACTTGCACCGTCCGCATTGCATCATTGCACCATTAAAACGTTGAGTAATACGCAACCCCGGTTAGGTAAGGGCAGTTCATTGCCAAGGTCACAACGAACGCTGGGTGCGTTGTCTCGTAATGAACACCTTATTAGCCTTCTAAATGTTATGCATAATAATGCCGCGTACTCAATTATGTCATTATGTCAGCGTTTCATTGTCATCGAGGTTGTGATCTCATTCGAGACTGGCTTTTGTGCCCGACTTTACGCATATACTTTTAGAATATAATGTTATTGCAAGCTTTCATTTAACTTGCCTTTCTAGTTTGCTAGTATGTGAGGGTCAAATGTTGCAACTGGGTTTTAAACCAGTTAACCCCCGAATGAGATGAAATTTGGCATACACTTGGTTTGGATTAGTTTGAACTAATATATGACGTCACTAATGTCGTTATTCTTAACCCAATAGACGAGGCACCAATTATACTTTATGCAACCCCATGATTTAAGTATATGAAAGGGTTTTGTGACAATGAATACGAAAAACAAAAAGCAAGTTAATAAGAGGTTGTTTTAAAAAAAAGTTTTGTTAATTAAACTAAATTTATTCTAATTTAGAAATGAGTATCGCGGTTTCACACTCAAGTTCGTGAAATAATATTTACTTTATTTCTGTTTAGTACTACTTATCGGAAGTAGCAAAGGGTCCTTTAGCCCTACATGACCGGAATCTTCAACTCTTCTGACATACATCCTACGACATTGGCAGTATATGTAGGGGTGGTTGAAGATTATTCTTATCTCAAGAGTATCCTCCTTGGATTTCAAGGGGGTGAATCACCACGTGTTTTTTAGAATACTTTCACAACGGTATAAAATTAATTAAAATGTTAGAAGAAATGAATGAAGCGACATACAATTTTAGTCTCTCTACTGTGATATTAGGAGATCACTGCAGAACGTGAGGGGTAAGACATTTTGTGTATGTAATTTAAAAAACATTTTCTTTTGTAGAACTGAAAATCAAACATATGTACGTTCGTTTTGTTTATACCCATATAAATAAAACTATATGACATTATATTTAAGTTCGATGTCGGATTTAATTTTAATCATATGTTATGGGCGTCCAATAATTGCAACGGACAAGAAATTGAAGACGTAATCACTTGTGAACTTTTGGAGTCAATTCAAAATTTCCTCCTACATTTAAGATATTTTGAACTCTTATGTCACAAAATAAGTATCCAGGTGCCATAACATGTGTACGAAATTTTCAAACTAGATATTAGGTTTGTTGCTTGTGTTTGAAATAAAAAATATAAGGTAACCCTCATGCCTTATCTTCATACGTTCTTACTGATGTTCTGAAAGTCCGTGAGTGAAATTTATTAGTACCCATATGGCCAGTGGGGACTAGGGTTATTGAATATATGTCTGAGAAGACATCTCTACAAAATACTAAAACAGAGTACTCAGAATAGCGGAGGCGCATCCTTCTACCAACTCACATGATGGAATGACATCATAACAATGGAAGTTGTCGTCAGATAGGCTGGTTAATAGTGATTAATTTGATTATTACTTAGAGTCTTTATACTAAGCACATTCGTAAAATCACAGTCAAATATGTCATCAATAAATCTTGCTTCCAAATAATGGAGTTATAAAGGCGCCCTTGTTATAGCCAAACCTAGGTTGGAATTCAGCCAATCAGCGAGCAATCCCCTACACCTACAAACAAACTTAACCGCACGAAAAATGTTACGAATCTATTTTGCTACTTCATCGTTGGTAGCCGTCCAAGTCCTGTGGCGATAGTATGGTTTTTGCAGTAAAATGTGTTACAAAAGTTTGCTAAACCCTCTAAAACCGCTTCAATGGTGCTCTAAAGATGATTATGTCGCAGTATTCCTCTCAAGCAAGCGTTTAGGTTGAGTGCAGCCGGGGACTGCAAATTTTGCTCTTGAACACTTTTTGGACAGTGTTTTAGGAGGGTGAAAAGAGCCTTTGTCTGTGCCGTAAGGGTGAATTATGGTAGCTTTGTAGAATATGAGAAATTGCTATGTAAAGCATTAAAATCAATCATGTTAGAAGAAGTAATTAAACAATAGAATGAAAATTTGTGTCTGATCACATAATTCAATTTCCAGTGTTGATAAGTTTATCAAATGTTTCATTAAATTTAAAGGAAGGGTAGTGCGTTAATTGTTATGTTTTTATGACGAAGGAAACTATCTTTGAGGTTATTCACATACATATCTAAGATACCTACATAATATGTTCCAAGTAATGTTTAGGTAACCAATCTGCATTTTGCTTCTGCATTTCTTCAGGTCCACTGCTGTACAAAGGTTTCCCCGATGGGGTTACTATCCCATAGTCACCGCGCCTGACATGCGTGTTGGTGATCGCAGTAGTTATTGATGCTACATAGGATGACGCTGCTGCCTATCTGTTGGATTTTGCCCCCTTAATCGCGTCCTATGACATTCATGGAGAGAGAGGGAGAGATGCTATTCAACACAGCACGTTACTAATAAATATTTTAGGTAAAATCTGTATAGAAATTTGTATTAACTGTATTTTGAAGGGCTACCCCCTTTGTGATTCAACTCTGGAGGCACCATCATCACACTTATTTCTGCTTTATAACAACAGTGTACAGCGCTGCTGTATTCTGGTTTGAAGGATGTGGTAAGGGAGACAAACATATCAGACGCGTGCCAACTTAGTCCTGAAGGGTAGCAACTTAGGATCTGTGGCCAACCTAGGGCACGATTCCTAAACTTATCTGGGGTTGTCCATGGGCGGCAGTGGCCCCTTACTATCAGGTAAACTGCAAGTTCATTTGCCACTTCCACATTATAAAAAAATACGAAATTTCTTATTCCGATGCACTGGTCCAAAAGTAATAAACTTTTTAAGATAGAAATGAGTTCTTTGTACGTATCGTTCGGAGCCCGTAATACAATCCGGCTTGTACTACAGTTCAGATGGGACCGGACCGCCTAGATTGTTTTAATTTCTTCAGTTTGGTCCCTCTAGAGACTCGACTCAATATTTGTGGGCAAGTTTTTCAATTGATCTCCGATTGATTCTCTGGTATTTGGTCGGGACAGAGTCTAATTTCTACTAGTAAGTAGGTTTATTAGGTTTGAGAAGAAATGTAAAACACGAGAAATTTCAGATCAGACAGAAAGAAAATTTTCAATTTTATATGTATAGAGACAAATGATGAAAAGAAAGAATCTGCCGAGTTCAGCTAATGCCACATTGTAACACTAGACAACACGTTTCTTTTTTTATAGTAAGTAGCAAACGAGCATGCAGTCCACCTCATCGTAAGTGGCCACTGCCGCTCATGAACATCTGTCATCAAAACTAGATAAGATCTAGTCCTATCTAAGGTCGACCACAGATGCGTTGCTATCCCTGAGGACTGAGATGGAACGCCTCGAATAAGAATGTCTCCCGTACCACACCCTTCAAACCAGAATACAGCAGCGCTTAACACCGCTGTTATTAGGCAGAAATAGGTGTGGTGGTGATGCCACCGCAGTTGAACCAATAAAAGTTTACCACCTTCTAACATAACGTACACACTTACATATGCTACATAAAACGGAAGCCACCTGAATTATTACATGTTCTTATTCGGTTTTATTACTTTGTAAAGCTTTGTAGCTATTAATTCTAAGCTTATAATACTTTCTTGGTACGCCTCTATTGACTTTGCCAGCTATAGATGAAGTATATCTATTTTCAGATCAACCATCGTTACAGCAGACGAATCATATTCCAACTCTTATGAATAAAATTAATCTCTGTAACTAGGGTTGTCACCTTCGGTTTGAAGAAACATAGTTTTTGTGTGAAAATAATCCTAAACATATAATAATTTTGAATTTTGCAAACATTGCACACGTGTATAGAGTAGGTATGTAGTATGTTTTGCAGATACAGTTTTTTTTGACGCTTCTTTGACGACTGACTGTAATCTTAGTACACAAATCTGCATACTTTGTTCCTTATTTAGTACTTATGAATGTCTTTCGTAATATTTAAAATTAAATATGGTACCTTGCGTACATTATTTTTCTATATTATATAGTACAAGTGGCAACCCTTACGCACCGACTTAACCCTTTCAAGAGCTGCTATTTTGGGAAATCATGTAACCACGTATGTTCAGATTTATCGATCATTGCTTGCGGTGTACCTTTAACTAATTGCTCTGCGCGGCCTCAATTTGGTGGATGGTAATGAAGGTTGAACCTTGATTAAAACATTACAAGTATCACCTTTTTGTTTGAATAACGCAATTTCCTCCATAATTATGACAGCTTACGTCATCTAATTTGCACACGTTTAATTTTTCCTATTAACGTTAATGGATTTTTTTCGTAAGGAATTATAACTGTATATAATAATTTGATTTGGAGACATGACAACGTAAGTAAAGTTGAAAAATCTAAAACTGGCGTTTATTAAAAAAGTGAATTTTACCCGACTTGATAGGATGATAAATTCTCCGTGAGAAATTCAGATCTACGTCGTAAATAATGAAAAATATTGGATATTGGTACAGGATGAAAAACTGATATACGGTGCACAGGAGGCTCGCAGGCTAGCTCTAGCTCAAAGTAAATTTACTAGTTTGCGTTATAGCCTGTCGTACATATTGTTACTTCTATCGTGGTCCAGGCAGACAGTATAATTTCCGGGTCTATTTTATGTAGGTGCCAACTCGGGTCATAAATCCCGGATCTTTGTGTGCACAGCCTGACCTGATTATCCGCTTTACATACGAGCCTACAGCTTAGTGTACACTCCATAGCGGTAGAATTTGAAATTTATGAGGCATTAAACCTAATTTCTGACGTATTTTATGTTCTTTCCGTTTATAAATTCCGGATCTTGCTGTGCAAAGCCTGACCTGATTACGCAGATTTCTATGATACTTACACTACAAGAACAAACATACTATATATAGACAGACAGAACAAATTAAACATTTAAAGGGATAGTATCTATCTAAATAAATGTAAAGCAATATAATCAACGAGTATATTTTACGTAGATCCCAATCGAAACATCAATTTTGAATGCAGATCCTGACCTTATTACGCAGTTTCCTATAAAAACCCACATCAAAGTAATTACTATATACAAGGTAACAAAACACATTTTAGGGACAAATACTATAAAAGCAGTATAATTTACGAGTCTATTCTATATAGGTCCCAACTCTGAAGTCATAAATTTCGCATCATTGTGTGCTCAACCTGACCTGATTACGCGCTTTTCCGTTGAGCCCATACCAAAGTGAGGCACACTCGGCGTCGGAACAATTTCGTGATTTATGACGACAGTTCCAACATACCTATTAATTATACGCTTCATTTATCTAACTACTAACGAAGTACGCTTACTAATGAAGCAGCTATAGGCATTAAATGATAGTCAAATTACAGATACTACAATATTTAAACATTAAGTTGACGTAATTGTTTTAGTTAAAATACATCTTTCGATGGTTGTTATAATTACTTCACTCTACCATCTCGGTAAGAACCCTACCCTACCCCGTCCTCTACCTTGCCTACCCTAGTAAGATACCTTTTAAACGAAGCTTTTCTATACGCATCCAGCAGTCAGCAACCAGCAGATGTGGTTCCCCATAGCATGAGTCAAAGTGTGACCTTATTTTTCATTATGTGGCTCTACCAATTAGCTAAGCTTGTATTATATTTTTTTTATCTGTTAATACTAGCAAATATCTCTTAGTATTTAAAATTGTTTTATTTATTTCTTTTGTTTTTGCTCTTTTCTTTCTTTCAGTCACAAGGTGTGCGTCTGTTAAAGAATGCTTTATTATTTGTTTAACTGGGTTAATCCTTCGAGCGATAAAGCTGTTTGAATGGACTGACTGTGATCTACAAATAATACAAATATGTACACATGCAATACCAATTTGTTGCCCTAATTCTGTCCGCCTGACCTAATAAGCTGTAATCATTAATTTTATTACCCAATCCACAGCGCTTTACAAACACATTTGGCAACGCGAATGTATGCGACTTCCGTAAATATTACATCTTTCAGTGCAGATGACTCAAGGCTTTTATTCAGTAGGGATGTAATGGATATGATATTTCGGAACTAGATATAGAAATGAAAAATTGCCGGTTTAAGATACGGTTACGGTTATGAAATTATTTAGGATTATTCGATAGTTTCCAATAGTCTCAGTCACAGATGTATAATTTTTAAGAAAATTTAAAAGAAAGAATTATTTTAGGTATAACCGACTTTCCAAAGGAAAGAAGTTGTAAATGAAGGAACGAACGCGATTAGTGTCGTTTCGGCCGGATGGAAAGCCTGCTGTTGTGTATCTTATTTGAATTCTGCCTGTATTCGAAATTAATCTAAACTTTATATCGGATTCGATTACGGTTTTTAGGTTATTATTTCAGATATCCGATAGATTCAGTTACGGTGCTCTGTAACATCCCAGTTATCCAGTTTCATTGCATAAAAATCACATAACTATACACGCCTCGGGAGTAAACAAGTTTATTATGTGTTAGTATGCAGCGACGCCATTGCAGCCTGACTTTCACATTGCAATCGATCGGAAGGACCATTCCAGTTCCGATGCTCCTAACACTAGTAACTAGGACACGATATGCCTTATTTGCTGTCGTTGTTCCTAGGTTCAGGTTTGTAGGTGGTCAAGGTAGGTGTAAAGGGGGTCAAACTATTTTTTTTTATATTACGGAAATTATATTGTGCAAGTTGATACGAGCATATAGCTCACCTGATGGTAATTAGCCACTTTTCCCCATGGACATCTGTAATCAACCCCAGAAAAGATCACAGTCCTACCTGAGGTCGCCACAGATGCCTTGCTACCCCTAAGGAATAAATTAGAACGCCTCGGATAAATATATCTCTCTTTCCAGACCCTTCAGACCAGAACACAGCAGGGCTTAACACTGCTATTATTGAAGAAATAGGTGTGACGATGTTGCCTCTCTAGAGTCGAACCACAAAGGGTTCCACCATCTTAAAATTCTTTTAAAGTAGGATACATGCATACAGTACCTGATCGTATGTCACTGCCGATCGTGGAAATCTGTTAAAAAATCATGTAGAATAGAGCTAGAAAAAATGAAGTAAAGAGGTTCTGCCTGATGTCAGTCACTTTTACCAACATGCAATAATTACTTTACGCTAGGATCACAGCCGCTCTTAAACGTGGGGGCGCAATGGACGGAAAAGCGGAAAAGGTTTTGAATGTGGTAGAACCCTTTGTGGTTCAACTCTGGTGACACCACCGCCATAACTATTCCAGCCTAGTGACAGCAGTGTTAAGCACTGCTATATTTTTGTTTGAAGGATGTGGTAAGGGAGGCATTCGAGGCGTTCCATCTTAATCCTCAGGGGTAGCAACGCAACTGTGGTCAACCTCAGGTAGCGCTTTGATCTTATCTGGAGTTGATTACGGATGTCTATGGGCGGCAGTGGCCACTTACCATCAGGTGGACTGCATGCTCGTCCGCTACTTCCAAACTATAAAAAAGACTATTTACATATCAAGCTCCCACAGTTAACACTATCGAATAAAAAGCTACGTAGAGTATTTGTTATCGACAAAGAACACAAAAGATTATAGATATTTCTTATGCACTAACAATAAATTTTACTTTTGTGAAGATCCCGTCTTAGAAATACACCCGTACGTTCTGAATCAAACAATACCTCAAGGAAAATAATTCTAAAGTTCATACATTGCTCTGACGTGGGTAGACGGTAAATAAACTTGAAATGGTATGCTAAGATCATAGAGCAATATATATAATATCTAAGTTTACTTTATTCTATCCTTTCTTTGATGTTATCGTTTAATCTTCATATTTAAAGGTAGTAGAACTATATCTAGGTATGATTTCGACGGCATCATTGTCACATTAATTTTTGCCTAACAGCAGTGTTTAGCGCTGCTATGTTCGATCTGCGCTGATCTATAGAGTGTGGGAGACATACTTTTTTTTTGTTGACAAAGGGAAAACCTTCAAAAAGTACCCGACGCTGTGGGAGTGATTCCGGATTATGTGGGATTTCTAAGGCAAAGAACCCCATGGTGGCCGTCCTTAGCGCTGCGTGGAGGTCTCCGGGATCTCCAGCGGAACACAACCGGAGTCCTCCGAGCGCGATGCCTTAGAGAGACAAACCTATTCGAGGCATTCCAACTTCTTCCTCAGTGGTAGCAACGTATTTGTGTCCAAGCTCTAGTAAAATAATTCTTATCTGGGGTTGATTACATGTCCATGAGCGGCGGTCTCCTCTTATCGTCAGGTGGACTAGATGCTCGTAGACTACTTCCATATTACAAAAAAAAATAGCTGGTCTTGAGAAATGGTGAAAATTACCCAACATTAATTTAATATACTACTGATTATTTTGATATTACTGTATTCTACTTCTTCCATTTACTTCATCATATTGATTTATATTAATATAATTATTTTATCTTTAATCCATCTTTGGATTAAAGATAAAATATGTGTGAGAATAAACTAGGATGAAATTAAAAACCTTTTAACCGAAATTGAGAAATCAATTTTCTGGTAGAGCGGACAAAGGGCACAATCTACACAATTATTATGCTTTGCTTCGTCCGAGTAAACTTCTTTAGAAATTCTTAGGCGTCCCCAATGTTATACTATTATATATATATTATGCATTTGTATAATGATATGTTTTATTTTTTTGAGAGCTGAAGTGGCAAATGAGTATGCAGTTGATTTGATTCCTGGATACCAGCGGCCCAACTATTTCTGCAAAATAACATATCTTCGAATAAAGCGACTAATATAATAATGATTGAACTTTACGTCGGTGAAGTACGTTTGATCATATGGTGTTAAACGCTGATGCGTTTTGGTTTAAAGGGTGTATTAAGGGAGAGACACTTATCCGTGACATTACAACTTAGTCCTCAGAGGTAGCAACTGGCGTCGTCATCTTATCTAGGAGTTGATTACAGATGTACATGGGTGGCAGTGGCCAAATACCACTGATTGGACAGCATGTTCGCTATAATAAATGTTTTACCTATCGCCTATCACAAATCCAGTAACACACTTGTCTCTAAAATGTTTCGTCCTAATCGTCCTAACTAGAGTCCAAAAACGTAGCTATACTTAGACAAAGTACACATATACATATGTTATGGTAGTTAATATATACAAGTGTTACTTTTATGACGACGATTACGAAGTGCTAGTTATTTGTGGCGTCTCAAAAATATTTTATTATAAGCGGTGATAGCCTAATGGTTGAAACTCGGCCTCACAATCCGGGGGTCCGAGGTTCAAACCCAGGCACGCACTTCT
>DWPW01000478.1:0-11455 GCA_018252015.1 Astraptes brevicauda
TTTTAATATAAAAATACATATTCTTGTCAAATTATCGGTTGCCTTATTTCTAAACAACTTATTGTCAAATTTTATAGGTACATGTAAGTGACATGTTATTGTTTAAATCTAATAATCTCTATTTAATTCAAACACATGAAATTCGTGTTCGATTATTCTTAATTAATTATATGATCATTCGTGTAAGCTCATTGTAGTTTCCGATCAAGAGACCTGGTGTTACTGTGGCGATAAGCCCATGTTTATTTTAGCCTCGAGCAAGTACCGGGCCGTACTGGGCCATTCAATTTTACAACTGGAATCTAGATAAAGCCGCTTCACCGCCTCTCAGTGCCTTATGGCTTTATTCCACATCTTAATTTCATATTACACTATATGACATATTGTTATCTACTACGTAGCGCGCTTTTGCATGCTATATTTTTTAATTTAAAACAAATTCAAGTTCTTATTTTTTTAATGTTAAAATCACTTAGTAAATATTTTGAAAACTGGGGTAAATACTTTATTACTTCAATCAAATTTAGTAAACAACTAATAGATATTCGGCAGTGGTTTAATGTAAGTTAGAGTTACACTATGGAACAGGTTTGACAATGACAAAAACATAGAAATTAAGTATATACAAGATAATAAATACAAGAAAGTAAATATTAGTGAAAATATTATTTTTATCCGCGCATGAATGTTTCTTTAAAAGCTTTTATTTATTTTATTGTTTCAGTTCAAGTTAATGTTACCTAGGTATGTAGTCATAACAAAATCATTCATCATCAACGATTTTATCAATAGCCAAAACAATAAAAGAGTATCATAAAAACCTTCATATGAATTTATAATTTTCATGATCAAATAATACAACAAAACTAACTAATTACTCTATACTTAGATCTTTAAATAGGTACTTTAATACTCGTAAAAGTTTTTATTTTATTTTATTTTTAAATTAAACAGCACTACAAGGTTTTCATTTTACATCCATTAAGTTCTTGTATTATATTTAAATGCAAACAGCGTTTCGAGCGACTGGATTTAACAAATTCTGTTTATTTTTATTTGACATATTCACGCGATTTCTGCACGGAATAAAATATGTATCAATCAATCAGTTAAACAAAAAGGAAGCCTTGAAGCCAGGTGTGTCCATGTAAACGATTACATTTGTGGGTTACTAATATATATTTTTCACAAGTATGAACCAAACGAGCACGCAGTCCATCTGATATTAAGTGGCACTGCCGCCCATCTTGAAACAACGAACTTTAGAACCTAGACATAGAACAAAGGTGTTTCACTGCTCTTGAGAACGAAGATTGCCACAACATATACGACCGTACCCATCTAACTTGCATAGCGGTCCAGGTTCGATCTCCGGCCAGACCGATATCAGAACGATGAATTTAGAATCCTTTTCTCAGTCTGGGTTCTTGTATGTTCGTCCTTGTGTGTCCATGGTATCAACGACACAGGAAAAGTTACATGCAACAACACCATTCCTACTAAACTCAAAATCTGGTTCACGGTAAAAATAGGTGTGACGATGGTACCTCTCTGGTGGAACTACACTCGTTCTGTCACCTGGCACCTGATAAAAGTCTTAACTTTAATACGCCGCATCCGAATGACGTTCTGACGAGCGATATCCACACGTGCGTAATAAGACTAAATTCTTTGCATAAAAAAATATTTGTATATTTGAATATGTTACAGACATATTCCATATCCATATCAAATGAAATAAAAGTAAATGTTTAAAAGATTTCTTGTTGAACGTCAATTTAAATTAAATTACCAATTTATGAAGAAGAAGCAGTGAAAGAAACCTGCATAAAAGCAGACAAATTCATATTTTTCCATACAATATTTAACAGGTACGGCCCGTATCAGACGATATTTTTAGGTATAGAATATAATATTAGCTTAGGATGAAATGTAAATGTATAGACTAAGCTAGCTAATAAGGATAAGGCCAGGCTTTGACTACCGCGCTGGCAAAATGCTTCGCAGTTTAGGTATGCAATAAATCTTCTATATATTAATATGTAAAGCGAAAATTACAGATTCCTTATTACGAATAGTGCGCACACGGAGGACTGTGAGATTAGGCATACGTTAAACTTCATACAAGTAAGATTTATTGATTGATTGATTGATAATATTCATGTATAATTGTGTTACAAAATATATTTTAAATTGAACAAAATAAAACATGTCAGATGAATATGACAAAAATAGCGTTTATGCTTTCAAATACAACTTAGAAAATTAAATCTCATTTTCTTTATAATGAATGTTTTCGTAATGTACAGACGAAAAATACACATAAAATATAACCACCAATGTTATGACGCTGTAGATGAGCAGTGGTGAGGTGATGCTTTAATGTGGCGAGGAGCGTTGGCGAGGGAGAGGAGTGGCGGGTGAGGAGAGGTGATTGACATTGTCATACCTGAAATTATTTAAAAAAAATGTTACAAATAATATTATTATGAATTAAGTCTTTTATTTAAACAAAATACAGCATTATAAAAAGTTTTTTAATTAGATGTATAATTTTAGTTTATTTTTTTTATTTTCGACGGGTCTGCTAGTTAATATAATTGTATTATATTTTTACTATTTACAATAGTGTTTTAGGTATTGTGTTCTGGCTTGGATATGATAAAGAAGACACACACGACACATTCACGAGCCTGCCCGATTTAATCGGGTCCAACAAATCCTGGCCATCAGAAGTACTGTATGATCGTTTGCTACTTCATTTTCAAGAAATGCATTGACAATTTTATCCTTCTGCATTTTTCCTCATTGAATTGCCAATCAACATAGCAAGCCCAAGTAAGCGCTAGTCTTTTATCTCTCCATTCGAGATTGTTCGAGGATTCCTGTTTGCTTTGATCGTGAAGAGCTTTAAAATTATAACAATTTGCAACAAGAAAAACTATGACATTAATTCGAGCGGTAGTTACAGACTTGTTCGACTATGTCTGCGTTTAACCGCGAGAATTCAGATTGGTATCGAACCTACTACTTTACTCGTGGCAAGGATAATAATAGAATCAAATTTTCGGGGATATTTAAAAGAGGTCTTAGTATACCGTCTTAAGGTTCTTGATTAGCATGAAGTTCTTTTTGAAAATGCTGAAGTAAAATAGCAGATTCAGATGTTGAAACTTTTGTAGTCTTATCTAGTCTCGATCGCCACTCAGTTTTATGATAATCGTACTATGTACCCCATGTTCTGTGTTTATTTATGTTTATCGTTTGCTTCATTCGCCCTCAGTAGCTTAACAATAATTTTCAAGTGTTGATTACTAATTAAAGTTACAATTTAACAAGTGTTATGTAATAAACCTTCATAGCACGTAAATTTATTTGCCAAGGTAGGTTTTTCTATTTATGGCGAAATTTGTGTTTTATAAAATTTAAATAGTCATTTTATTTCAAGTATTTTAAAAGACTTGTAAATCTGAGGCATTTAAAATTGACTAGAATTATTTACCTTCGAACGCCAAGAAGCAGGGTAACATTTAACAATTTAATTATCCTTTACCCCGAAAAAAATTTTGTAACTTTTTAATTAATGTGGATTATATTGACTTTCAAAATTTACCTAAGATTATAATCTACGACTTACCAAATTTCAGGCCTTATCTTCACATTTTAATGATTGATGTTTAATGATTTACAATTTAGAGATTGATTCGTACCAAACGTTAGCCAATTCATAAAAAATCCTGCAAAATACCGATATCCAAAATATATTATCGTAAAACTGTCCCGCCTATATTTTTAAGATAAATATCCTACCAAAATCCTTTGACTTAATTAGAAACAAAATTAAATTATTATGTTATATTAATGTATTATTTGAGAATTATTTAATTTCCTCAATGTTGATATTGTTTTAGGAATGCCTTTCAAAAGAAAACACGTGTACCAAGCTATATACATAAAAATATGAATATATTTGCATGTTAACCTAAAGTGGCTGAAGCGCTGAACAATAACATGCAGACTAACGTATATTTCTTAACTGCAGCGCTTGCTTTGCTACAAAGTGCTATGCATGTCACATAGACTATGAAAAGTGCGGTACTGCTGCCATAGTTAAACGGGACGTAACAGTCGTATGGAGTGTCTCCTCTAGTACTTTTGTACATAATATCTGAATGCCAAAGAGTTAAAGTACCAAACCAGAATCATTATCAATGCTTTAATAATAACCGTAATTAAACCAAAAATACTGATACACCACAACGGTTTATAGCGGACATAATGACAATCAAGACGATATTTACATTATTAACAAAATTGAATTAAAATTGCGATGTTTTACATTATAATGTGTGTTAAAATTCGAGAAAGCGTGCCCAGAACCGTTGTCCACGCCCAGAGGCAGCTGTGGCCTCCTGGACTTAGTGAGCTATTATGGTTCCTTCTGTAGGGATGGCTAGCCGATAAAACCGTTAATCGAATCATTCGATGCATTGATACAATAACCATAAGCCAAACAGCAATAATAAGTAATATTTAATCGACTAATATTTTCAGTCCTCTGTTTATTTCCAATCGTTGTAGAATATTTAACTGATTTAAATGTAATTATTTAAAAATTACATTTCACCCAATAAAAATCGATAATGACATTTGAACATCGAATAAAGAATTTTTCGAATAACAATTTGTCTGAATTCCCGCGCGCCAACCGCTGCCCGCCACAAACGCAACGTCCACCCATAAAAGCGGACGGTTGCGACGAGCGTCAATTTATTCTTGAAATTAACCTGTCGCATGCACTTAAGCCTGCAAGTAGGTATTTCAAACGAATCGGTGCAATTTTCAGATGTCGATGGTAATTTTTATGTATTAATTATACGCTAAAATAAAACCCGCATTTGTTATTCATTTATGCGTTTTCGGAGATCGTCGTTACATCTTACAGTTACTTGCCACCTGCCACAGTTTTGTATGCTGCCATTTCTCTGCGCGTGTCAAGTGTCAACTCATTTTCTTGATGTACGATCACATTGTTGATAGACCATAGCACATATTTCTGTTACAAGGCAAGATATTCAAAAGCCACGGCAAAATAATAATGAGGTTAGTACTATAAATTGAATTTTATGTCGACAAAAAAATTTATACAACCATTATTATAAAAGAAATGCAATCCAAACTCAATTGCCAAACTAGACGCGAAACGGCAATTTATGTTACAAAAAATACACGTGATTTTCTTTATAATTCATGCTTTTTATTCCTTGTTTGACATTGTCTGTAGCTGGACCATAATACGATCACGAGTTTAAAATAAATTCCTGATAAAATCTAATAGTGTTATCACATTGTCCAAAATCTCCAGGTTACATGATCACTTCATACACCTAAAATTTCAACGGACACCGAAATTCAATGGACAACGTCACTATTATTAGTCATTCAAATGTGACAGGATTTGACATACACGTGCACACATATATACAATTTATATCATTAAATTCTTAATTAATCATAAAATATAATTTAAAATTTACTTGTTACCTTTTAATATGAAAATTTAATCGATTGGAATTTTCCGCAATCGAAGTGACGTAAATTATATCCCAGGCAGTGATTTCTTACGACAAATGCAAACGGACTCGAAAAGTGGTGTAAGCATTTTCATTCATGAGCAGTTTATTGACTCTCAATAGCCCATGATTTCTCGGGCCAATCCATATATGTAAACCACAGAAATTACATACAAAACGAAAAAATAATCCGCAAACAAAGAACGCAATAAGTTACTTCGTAACTAAAAATATACAAATTCATCTTACTATTGTCTCTTTGAGTTTTGCATTTGACTTCGCAATTCTATTCTATCACTCTCGTATACCTACATTTATAAGATTATAGCTAGTAAAGATTAAAAGTGGATTAATAACAACACCCTTAAAGGGGGTTCTAAGAAGGGGGCACGCAGAGTTCAGTACAGGGGCAGATGTACATTGACACCTGCCCTTCGACAAGTCACCTCTCTTTTCTTACTATAACATAACTCTACACCTATCTCTGTCTAATAGCAATTTTATGAATAGCTAATTACGTAGTTGCCAATCAAGAAGATAAATTTAACATATATGTATAAGCTTATATTAATCAAAGTTTTGAAGTTTCCTCTCTAAATCAAATTATGCTTTCAACAAATTTTATGCACAACATACCTATTTAAATATATTCTACGTATTAATTAAGTTAGCTATGTTCATTAGATTGAAATATGTCCCCACGTTTAGCATACGTGAATCGGAAATTTTGGTAGGCGCGTACGCAGGTGTTTTCCGATATAATTACAAAATATTAAGCTATAAACGTAAATTTGAAGAACCTTCGCACAGAGTACGTGTTTCCAATACCGAATAGTTTTATACTGCTGTTTAAAATCAGGGAAACGTCCACAAACCAACTACTTAGTATAAACGCAGATGTTGAATAGTAGCCACACATATTTCAAAGCGGAGTTAATTGCAACCATACTAATTCACGTTTTATATCGCCATAGACTCGGAAACCTTTGGAAAGGATATAGGGCTGATTTTTTCATGATAAAAATCTAAAATAGTACATAGGTGTATATATAGGTACATAGGTAAACTATAATAGGTACATCCATCTCATATATAATAATGAGGCTAGTAATAACGCTTTCTGCACTCACATCCCCACACTAGGATTTATCTCCTGTGTCGTGGGTGCTATGAAAATACACAAAGACGAATACACAAACACCCAAACTCAGAACAAAAATTTAAATTCAAAATTCAGATATCTGTCTGTCTGTCCGGAGATCAAACCCGGGACATACATGTCTGACCGATGTGGAGAACGCTCCGCCATGCGGGTTGTCAAAGGACTTAGGTCTCCCCTAATGAGGGTTTTTCCTAAGTCATCGCGCCTGGCATAAGTGTTGGTCATCGCATTGGGTTTTAATGTTACCCAGGAAGATGCTACTGGCCATATCTTGTCCCTTAGCCGCGTCCTATGCATCCATGCGAGTAGGGAGTGGTGTATTCAAAATTAGAAGCAAACGGTACAAAAAATTGCTAGATAAGTAAAAGGAAACATGCAATTTATAAATACATCATTAAGACGTAGTATCTGCCCAGCTACGAAGAAACGTGTAGCTCTCGTAGCCACATGACTAGATTTAATAGATCTCGCCAATCGCGTAGAATGAATCACTTCTATTAGATACGACAACCAATTAGTGTTAATTATACTCTTCAATATGTGTATTTCTTTGGCAGAACTTATATTTTTATTATAGATGTATAAATGTCCCTTTTGTTTACGTTATAAATATTTATGTATGTCTATCATGGTAAGGTTGGTGGTCGTAAAATAAAACTTATAAGTGCTATTGAATAAGGGTATAATGACGTATTTTATTGGTTGCGTGCACATTATATACATTCTAGTTTGTGCTTGGTTTTTGTTTAACTATAAGAGCGAAAAAGTCTTAGAGATAAAGTTAATTTAGTGAGAGACACCTAATAACTTTTGTTTGACGAAAATCACATATTACTTTTGATAACAAAGTGACAGAAGCGAATAATTCATCTATATTCTGTGTGTATGTGTTAAATTAACAAACTTTTTATAAGAGCTGATCAAGATTTTATTTAACGTTATACACATTTCTTCACAACCCAAAAAACTATGTCATATTCATACTATTCTTCTATAAACAAAAACAAAGATACATATCACTTCATCTCCAACATTTACGTGCTGTATGACAGCACTAAAATAAAATTACACATTTTTTACATATCAAAGTTACTAGAGCGACTTAATCTTAATATATAAATATTAATCAGACACCCGGCTCTATCGCTTCTTATGTCGCGTAGTTTTCAGTAAACCGACGACTTGGGCAGGTGCTATTCGGGCGCACACTTCTTTCATTAAAATTAATACCAATGTCGCGTGTGCACATTCTTTTTCGATAACGCCTCGCCGTAATTAAGGTACGGTTTAAAACCGGCAAACCCGTCCAGCAGACGCGTCGCGCGCCTGCCACGCGCCTCAAACCACCAAACGTTTAACGAGAATTTCGCTCCCAACCTCGTTTCTCGCATATCATATCAGATTATATGACACAAAATATCGAGTTTGTTTATTGGCAATCAGCGTTCGACGTTTATTTATGCCGGCTGCCTCGTAACCTCAGTTGCGTTTCCGCGCGGTTCCGTATCAATAAATTTACATAATGACCTAAATTTACAGGTAACAATACTAATTATCTGTTTAAGACTCTAATCTTGGAGCCAACGAGGTGTCGTAAAACAATAAAAGCATTGTGTGGCACTTGATCAGTCGGAACCGACGAAACTAGGATTTAACGATCTTCCATATCTAAGCAACATGTAACCGATTCCTGATATATAACGTACTAAATGAAACACGTAAACATCTAATTAGTCGTATTATATGGCATTCCAATTTTTTGTTCAACGTAAGGATAAAAAGGAGTATAGACGAATATAGCCTTATAAGTGGAGGTTTAATTTGAATTCATCAGTTGAATCCTGTTTCAAGGATCTCTGTCTCGGTCACAATAAAAAGGTACTTCGCCAGTACCATTTATGCAGGTTTGAATTAAAGGAAATATCAACAAGCAATCTTAGTGGTTTATCGCTCATGTGATTACACAAATAAAAGCAGTTTCCAAATTTGATTATCGGCGTCTCAACATGGACACACTGATAAATTATCTCTCTCTGCAAGTCTTAATTGCCTGACAGATATTTTTGATTACATACAAATGTTTATAATAATGAGTTGAAAATGATAGATAAAGGAACGGTGAACCAAGTGAAGGATTTTGGGTTATAGCGGATTTAATCTCGACTAGGCGAAATTGACTATTGCGAAAATTTATATTAATATAGAATTTACATATTTGTCATAGGTTTATCCGTTTATTCAAACCTTTTTGACGACTTATGTGGATCGATTAACTAAAGGTCTGATACACAGTGTGTTCCGGGATCAAATCCGGCCAGAAGGGAATCATACGGCATAAGGATGAAATATTCGTATTGCAAGGGAGGACACATGCGGATCTTAGTCATAAGATAGTATTATTAAAAATGCTTAAACTTGTACTTGTACTTGAAGTAAAGTGTACTATGAACATAACTGATTTGAGAATAGATCCGCGCGTAATATAGGAAAATATAGATTAACAAAGGGCAGGCCACTTTAAAAGAAAATACTTTTCTAAACATACGTAAAATCTCTGATATATAATTAACGCAAGATTGTAAACATAATATTATGTTACTGTTTTCTAAATAAAAAACAGACGATGGGACCCACGCAAGTGGATTGCGCCGCATCTGGTTTTAAATCTTTGATATGTAAAAGCGAAAAGCTTAACATCTAAGGCTAGAGGCATGAATTTTGAACAATAGTTTGATTTAATAATTTGAATCGTTGAATAATTTGGATGAATGAAGCAGTTTTAGACATTCTACCCGTGACAAGGTTAAATAGAGTTTCATACAATTTCACTTGATTTATATATCATATATTTATATATTATAGTATTATGTGTACGTACGAATTCGCAGACAAGAGT
This sequence comes from Astraptes brevicauda, assembly GCA_018252015.1. Classification (NCBI taxonomy): domain Eukaryota; kingdom Metazoa; phylum Arthropoda; class Insecta; order Lepidoptera; family Hesperiidae; genus Astraptes; species Astraptes brevicauda. The sequence continues at coordinate 9,632 of DWPW01000478.1, forward strand.
AACTTCACAATAAAATTTTGTACAACATAAGTTCACTTGCCACACATTGGTACCCATCGCTTAAAATTCAAATATATGTAAGGAAACGACATACTTCCCTCGTTTTTCTCCCAAACAATCCGAGGGCGACAGCCGATTGTCGATCAGTTCTACGTCCGATTTCAATACTAAATCGAATCACAGTATATCTTGGTCACGATCAGTCGTCGCCCGTCGGTCGGACACGTCGTGTCCACGTCACATTGTCCGACAACTTCAGTCGTAGGTGTTCCTATACGATCCGATAACACTCCCTCGCTGTTTTACAAACGCAGTGACAATAAATTTGCATTTCGGGTGTTGGGAGAGACGTGAGAATCTTACGGCAGATTCGGATTGTTTATGTATTCTCAGTTTTGAGATTGGGTAGGGTAGTTTTGTTTGAGAAGTCATTGTTGCCCATCGACATCTGAAACCAACTCCATATAGAGCAGTGGTTCTATATGAAGTAAATTACTTATGTATTACCATATCTAAGAACAGGTCGCTTCATATAAATGTCAGTCTCGTGTGTAAATATGTTTTTATCCTAACTAGTGGACTAGTCACACAGTAGTCGAAATTCCATAACAAAAAAAAAATTAAACAAAAACGATATACATCGAAATAAATTTTTTTTTTTCACCTTCCGTTACTACTACATTAACGCTTCTCACCACTGCTCCTCTACATTCTCACATTATTAAAGCATCTTACCACTGCAGCTTACATTTCATATGCATTTTTCGTCTGTGCATTAGAAAAACATTAACGAAACGAAAACGAGAAATTAATAAATGTATATTTGTTTCACAATACATTGTGATAAAATAGCTCCACTTTTTATGATTAAATCAATAACTTTCGAGCATATGGACAAGTAAAACCGCAACTCACTCGTGCCTACAATACAGCTACAGTCCCTAAGCAGTGGATGTTAGACGAGGCTAGGAGATATTGTTATCGACCACGCTTGATGTGAGATGAAAAACATAAAATATTCTCTTTATTAATGCTTAATATCACCCTTTGACGTTGCGATGAATAGGAGTCACTCAACAAATCGTTAATCAAACTATATTGGATACGAATCAGGTAGTACTATTGTGTGATCGATGCCGGCAAGCTTTTACGCGATGATTTATAGACTGAAGTAATTTTTATATACGGAATTAATGTGAAGTATTTTCGATAATAGCGACTGGTAGTCAATAGCTACCGATGATTTGAATATTCTCACATTGAACGCCTGATGCTGCATTCTTGTTTTTGTACTGTTCTAACTTTACACTTTTATGTCATATAAGCTTTTTATAAGACAATAAAACTGGGAATTCTACATACTTCCTACGTTCATGCACAAATACAAAGTCTGTGAATGTTTACTTATCGATATTTGAACTTTTAATACATACAGTGTTGTAAGGGAGACATACATATTCGAGGCGTTCCAACATAGTCTTCAGTGGTAGCAACTGGTCTGGTGGTCTGTGGCCGACCTCAGATGAGACTGTGATCTTATCTGAGGTTGATTACAGATGTCCATGAGCGACAGTGGCCACTTACCATCAGGTGGGCTGCATGCTCGTTTGATATTTCCATAACATGAAAATCATACTACACATTAAGGACAATTACATATTGACTATGCTTATAAAACTTCATATAAATGGGTACATGATAGCAAATAAAGAGGGTAAATGCAAAAAAATTTTTCAAGACCGATTCATGTAATAAACGCTTCTTGTTAAGACAAAGATATTTAATATATATTCAACTTTGGAATTATTTCAGTACAAATCCAAT
>DWPW01000479.1:0-11451 GCA_018252015.1 Astraptes brevicauda
TTATGCATTAGAATAAGCACAGTAGCGGTACTTGTATACAGCCACAATAGAAGTCATGCACAAAGTTTTATGATAACTGAGTTAGCACATATTTTTGCTGGTTTGCTTTAATTACAAAGGCAAGGCAAATAAATTGGGACTTTGATGATACGATTGCAGTTAAGTCACAAAGAGATTTATTATCTTTCAACTATTAATCGCATGAAGCTCGTCATATAACATTTAATGGTTTTGAGGAAATACTTATAAAACCAGTCATTGTTCTTCTACTACGATAAACCGGTAAATATTAGAACAAAATTATATTTCTTTATTTCGATTCTTTATTTCAAAGGTGGCAGAACTATTTGTGGTTCGACTCCGACGACACCTCCACACCTATTTCTGCCTCATACCAGCATTGTTAAGCGCTGATGTATTCTGGTATGAAGGATGTAAGGGACGCCTACTATTCGAGGCCTTCCAACTTACTCATCAAGAGCAGCAACGCATCTGTGGATAATCTCAGTTTGATGTCTAAGGGCGGCAGCGGCCACTTACCATCAGGTGGGGTGCATGCGCGTATGCTACTTTCATAATATAAAAAAAATGTTTTTTGTTAAAAAAACGAGTAAATAGAAACAAAACAAAACCAACGGAAGCCTTAAACATAACATTGCAGTGGTAAAGTATTTCACAACGTAACTAGATTTTCTTAGAAATTAGTTTATCGGTTTTCCTATTCAAATTTCTAGCTAAATCTTTCATCCAATCTTTCGTACCCATGCGATAAATTTCTACGTTAAACTTATTGTAGGAATAATTTAATTTGCAATATTCCTTTGTAGTATTTTCGCTACGTTAGCATTTACTCCGATCGCCATCTTTAAGTTTACTTTGAACTCAAATATCGTCAGCATTACTAGGAAATATAAATGAGCTTTAATGCTCGCTCCTCAGTCCATTTAATTGAACGAAATTATTGAAAGGAAACTCCAATTCTGATATTTCATGTACCTACTTATATTTTTATTGTTTTGTTTAGTGTCCAGTAATGCATTTTCAGACCGTGTGCTTTGATTGAGACTCCGCAGTTAAGTGAGAGTCAGTTACCTCTCACATTCTTTCTCTTTAGACTAATGTAGGCGATATTAGTCCTCTGCTGGACATAGACCTCTCCAGAGGCTCGCCAATGAAGCCAACCTTCGGCTCTTCGCATTCAATTAGTTTTCGCCGCTCGGTGCCGACTTTCACGCCACCTTGCAGGGGGACATTCTACACTACGTTTGGATATATGCATTCACCACTCCAAAAGCCATCTACAGTAGCTTTAAACCGTGTAGTTGTCGATTTTTCGACAAATGTGACCAGTCTCTTGCCACTTCAACTTGTTTGCCTTCAGACTTATGTCGGTGACCTTGGTGTTAATGCGAGAATATCTTCATTTCGGCCCTTATCCAGTGTCCCATCCAAGTCAGAGCTTCATCTAATCAGAGAGCAAATAAAAGAAGTGGATGAAAAACTTATGCGCGTATCCGTAAATTTTTGATATATTTTTCATTATACACTAAAATTAAATCGGATAATCAAATTTGTAGTTCAATAAGAATAAATATTGATATGATTCCAAGTACTCAATTCAGTTTGAAAGCATACAAGTATATGGATTCTGACATATTATTTTAACAACAACTAAGTCGTTTAGCTTCTGAAGGTGTTGCAGATTGCATTTTCCTGCATTTTAATGTATTCATGAACCCAATAAGAACGAAACTTCATTAACTTTAGAACTTGAGAACTAGTTGCCTGGATTCGGTAAACTTAAATTTGTTATTCGTAATCCATTAATTAGCTGAAGCAGATCCGACGCTTGGTTCACAAATGTTCTGAATAAAAAAAATATTATTTTTCTTTATAAAATTCTGAGGGAGTGTCTTATTAATACTCGACTATGTCTTGACAAGTATGTACTAGTGATTTATCACAGCCATTGGTGAATATAAATAAATATTTTATCATCTCCATGTATTGTAACTTGAATTGTACATTTTATGAAATTGGACAGAAACTGTAATTGCCGTGAAGTACCTACGCTTTCCTTAAATAAAATCCATTAAAATTAATATCATGAACGTTTTGATAGGATATATTAAACAAACATAATACATATATACAAAGTCGATTTATATAGCAGGATATTTGAAGGTGGTAGAACTATTTGTGGTTCGACTCCGGCAGCACCACCGCCACCCCTATTACTGCCTTATAACAAACATGTTCCACTGTGTTCTGGTATGAATGGTGTAGTAAGGGAAACATACTTATTCGGAGCCTTCCAACTTAGTCCTCATGCGTAGTAGCGCATCTGTGGCTGACCTCAGCTACGACCGTGATCTTATCTAGGGTTGATTAAAGATGTCCATGGGCGGAGTTGACCACTTACCGTCAGGTAGACTGCATGCTCATTTGATATATCGACAACATTTAAAAAAATGGAAGATATACCTGAAATTATCGTGAGTATCCATGTTATAATACCTCAAGTTAATTGGCCGTTTCCGTCCGTGAGCATCTTTAACACAATATTTATAAATTACAAGCGTCAATTAACAGACAAAAGAGTATCTGAATTAAAGTTCATTCGAAGTGAGTTCCCGGTTCTCCCGATCGCGTTTTGAAAGGGGTACAATTTCAATTTATTTCTCTATTCGCCAATCCGGGCTTCTGCGTCGCTTTGTATTTGTGAACCGACAGTTTTATTGCCGCGAGACTTATTTCTTCGCGATGCCATACCAAGGCTTGAGAAACTTGTTTTATAAGACGCCATATTTTATTAATTTGCAAACGCAGAACGTTTTATGAATACAAAAAAATAAAAAAAAACATACATTTCTGACTTTAGCAGAATTTAATTCGCGAGTTAATGCAAAGATTTCTTTATTGTAATAAAATATTTTGTAAGGAATGTTTCTTATAAAATCATAAGTAGCATAAAGGTATTTTATATCAGAGAGAAATCTTAGAGCTGATAGTAGTAATTGTGTCTTCTAAATCCTACGTTTAAACTAGCGCAGACTTGATCTAGGCTTAGAAGCTTTGCCGCTGGACCAGATTTAGTGAATAGTGGTTGTGGGTCATTAATGAACAATAAAAGGTAGCATGTATGAAGCTGATATATTTTTTATAACATTACGATTACATCTTATTTATGGATATCATAAAAATATGTTTTATATTTTTTCTGTAAGTAAATAGTATTTTTAAATTATATTACCGCTAAAATGTTATGTTTATTAAATAAAATTAGATTAAATCTTTGAACGACAAACTGTCAGCCCATTTATCAAAGAATTTTATCTCCTGAACTGAAATTGATAAAAACTTGAAATTTCGTGTAGACTCTAAAAGTTTTAAAAATAAATAAATGGAGTCCATGTACAATAAACCAATGTTTATGTATTATAAGATAGACTTAACATTTTCACAATGCATGTACTTCTATATTAGCTATGACGACAAATACTAAATATAAAAAGCAAAAAGAAAATTTGGTGGTACCTATATCTACGGAACCTTTCGTGTACAAGCTAAATACACCCTTCGCCAAGTATTTTAAAGAATTATTTTTGTATTTCTTGTAAATCTGTTTAAAATATTTGCCAGAATGTAACTATAAACTCAATTAACCATGGTATTAGTCCATTAAAAATCGGTTACTATTAAATACTTTGTTTAATAATTATTATTTTTGAATATTTTCATGTGAATAAATGGCGGAAATAAAGTCAACAATTTTTAGTTCCTATTTTTGACTATTTCCAAAGACCGAAAGTGAATCTGAAATAAGTATCTTTGCCCTGGTCATTTCCTACAGTTTTCTAAAGCAAATTCCACAGTTTAAACCTAGATCTAATCTTAGACCAAGTTTTCACCCTGTGGGAGAGAAACGCGTGACAAGAGAAACACAAACCATGTAATTTTATGAAAATCTTCGGAGCTTTCGTTAAAAGCTCTCTGTTTACCAGATTTCTCATTAAAAAAAGAATATTTAACTTATAAGGCGATTTTCGCTAAGCTCATTAATTAAATGGGAATGCGACTTTTAATTAACATTTTTGTTTGAGTTTAAATTGAAGTGGAGAGTAGGATCGTGTAGATTTTCAAAGTACTTAAATGTAGTCAGCGTTTTGTAAATACGTATATTACAACAAATATAATCATAATCATCGTATATGCACTATATAATAGCATTGTAATTTTTATTTTAGTAGGTAATACACTTTTTTATAATACGGAAGTAGTAAAAACGAATAAAGTTCACCTGATGGTAAGTAGCCAAATTTGTAATCAACTTTAGATAAGAATAGTCTTACCTGAAATTGCTATAGTTGCGTTGCTATCCCTAAAGACTAAGCTGAAATTCTCCTGATGAGTATGTCTACCTTCCCATACCCTCCGAACCAGGATACAACAACGCTTGAGGCTGCTGTTATTAGGCAAACATATGTGTAGCGGTAGTGCCATCGGAGTCGAATCACAAAGGGCTCAACACAAGGGCTTTAAACAATCTCCCTCATACTTCAGTGGCTTATACCGTGACAAAACATTTTTCTTATCATAGCCTATAACTAAATCCGATGTTACCGCAAACAGTATAAGCGGGTTTCTCGCATCAGTCCCTAAATCCGGTATTCATGAAGAGTTGCTACGACGTGGTGGCTGTCTCGGCGAAAACGCGAGGAAATTACTTGCAAACTCTTCATCGTAAAGTCCCATTGGTGATATAAAATTAATAGGTATGTTTTAAGAGATTATAAAAGGGGTTGAACCAGTAAGGTTTTGTTTATATAAAGTTAAATAGTGCATCGTAGTAGCGTGATTGGATACAGTTATTGTGACTAACATAGTCTCGATGAGTTTATGTAATTTCACGATAATAAAAAAGTTGAAGCTAAATTCTGATAGTCCTATTCGATCCACTTGTGAACAATGAAGATAAACCAGTATAATGCGACTGGGGAAGGAACTCGATCACACATATCTCTACTATTTAAGAGCTCATGCGTTTCGTTGAAAGGCCAGCTTTGCCGGTTGACTTAAAGTAAACCGACCTTAGGAGTAACGCTTCTGTGAATTACTTCAGTGTAGAGATGGCAACAGATGTTGATCAGCAGGGACTACTCATCATGAGATGGTCTGCATGTTTGTTAATTGATGTTTCTATTATACAAACACAAAATGAGGATATATTCTAAATAATGTCAAGTAATATTTAAATATACCAATAGTGTAACAAATTGACGGAAAACATCTACAAGAATTTATTTGCTTCGTAAATAAAATAATGAATCAATCTCAGGCAAACCCCGAAATTTGTACAGTACACGCAGCGAGACAAAGGTCTTTAATTAAACGAACGGAGGGTGGTTTGTCACGGCCGTACCAAGACGCTTGTGGAGTTCCAAGTCAATTCATCTTTGACCTAGAATTTATCAAAGACGACGAAAATGTATGCAGATTGTCTTTTACTCTTGTTTCTGTCAGGGTTCCGTGCGGCTCGTATCTTTTGATCGTTGGTAATATTAACAACATTAAGAAATATCCCTTGATTTATACTATGAAACAATTTTGTTTACAGTAATATTACGAAAAGGGTGGGCTTCAGTGAATAAAACGTATCTATTGTTACCTTCTTAGTCTATTATATGTATAGATAACGATACGAACGAGCGCACGAACGGTAACGATATTTTGAAATATCTACAGATAGTTCATGTATAATAGGGATTGTTGCTTTGTTTAATCTTATTTCTTTTAACAGCATTATAGTCGCTGTCTTGGAATAACTTTTCGTGATGATTTTACAATGTTTGTTGTATAACGGTTGATGATTTTCTTCTTATTCTATTTTAATAAAAACATCAATATGATATCAATATTTTGAAATATCAACACGTAAGTATTTATACTAATGTAGTAAATGTATACATCGTTCGTTTGCTATATCTTAATTCTTTCAATAACGTTATAACTGAATGTGTCTATCTTGGAATAACTCTTCGTGACGACACTGCAATGTTTGTTTTGTAACGATCGATGACTTTATCGTTATTCCATTCAAGCAAAAACAAGGCGATATTTATGTTCAGGAAACATTTATGGAGTTTTGCCTCTTCAATAGCGACTTATCCTATTTATTTTGTAGGTCAATCAATAAGTGATTGTAAAGTTAATAATATGTAGGTATACTATTTTCTTTGATTTGGTTGGTCATGGACATCTACAGTTAGTCTAAAACGGCGATGGAGTCTTTCTTTAGTCGCAATTGTTTTACTAAGACTGGCACTAAGATGGAAAGCTTTGTACTTTTATGTACACACAGAGGAGTAAAATGTACGTTTAGTCAAATTAAATTTATTATACGCATGTATGGGGTGGTAATAATTCCGTATGTAACGTGTATAAATAGTATAAACATTTTAAATTTGAATTAATTGATATTCCCTACTCATCCGATGTAGAATCAACGTCTTCTCTATGGGGATTAAACAGTGCAGCATAGCTGCTAAATTACTGCGCAAGTCAAAGAAAATAACAAGCTTTTAAAATCCATCTCTCTTTCATTTGATACCTATATTGGGTTGGTTGAACAAACAATTTTGTACCATTATGTACCATCTTAAATTTGTGTTTTTTTAATAATGTGTTGTATACTAAAAGTTAAGCCCTTTCACTTGATGCCCGTATTGGGTGGGTTGTCTTGAAATATGCACGCTGCCATTTTGTTACGCCGGCTATATTGTATTCACAATAAAACAAAATTTATATGATTGCACTGTCACGCCTAATTAAGATGCATGAACTTGAGCCTCGTGGCCGATTGAGCTGAAATGATTGATTTGATTACAAACAAACACCGGGATAGGTGAAACTGAATAAAAGCTTGTAATAAAAAAGACTGTAGATTAATAAAAATCCATATCCGTAGTAAATTTTGGTGATACAAAAATTTTACAACCATAATTTCATAGGAATATTTAGTATCGAATTTAAAAATTCAATGGTATTTCACAATAATACTTAAAAAGCTTTTAGTAGTGAAATATTTATTTTACGAAGACTATTCATTTCGCGACTTCCGACGGCTGACACGCCCTTTACATTACCTCTTCAGTATACAATGCTGTACATTAACTTGTACGCAAACCCTAACGTATTAGAGTAATTCTAAGGTAGTGGATTCTACTTTTTATAAAATATGATGATAAATTAACAGAATCGTGCCGAAAGCGAGTAAAGGATTATTTTGAAGGTGGTAGAGCTCTTTGTGGTTCGACGTCGACGGCACCACCGCCACACCTATTTCTGCCTAATAACAGCAGTGTCAAGCGCTGCTGAGTTTTGGTCTGAAAGGTGTGGTAAGGGAGACATACTTATCCAAAGCGTTCCAACTTAGCCCTCAGGGGTAGTAACGCATCTGTGGTCAACCTTTGGTAGGATTTATCTTATTTAGGGTTGAATGGGGAATTAGGAAAAGATAAAACCCGCTGAGTTTCTTGCCGGGTCTTCTTAGATTTCATTTTATTTCATTACCGACGCCATGGGCGGCAGTGACCACTTACTATCAGGTGAACTGCATGTTCGTTTGCTACTTTCAAACTATAAAGAAATAATAATTATTTAAAGGGGCATCAGCATCGCTCAGAACGCAAGTTAACGATAACGTTACAAGAGAGCGACAGTGATAATAAAATTATAGGCGTAGCTACAGTAAAAGATATTGTGTATTTCTCCCTGAAATCTTTTTATGTGCAGTGTTGGTATAGTTGGAATTTACCTCCTAGAACAGACATCTGGAAAGGTCAGCAAAAGACATCTTTTCCTATGAAATAAAGTTTAGTCTTAAAAACTACAGCAATGGTATAAAACGGTAAAGTTATATTAAAATCATGTGTTATATTAAAATGATGTGTATCATTCAAAAGGAAATACATATGAGGGTCCTGCTGAGCACTAAGCTGGAACCCTGTTGAGTGTTCACCCACAACACGCGGTTCTAAATAAGAAAGCAATATTAACTATAATTTTATAAGTCAGAAATAGGCGGTGCATCTGGAGATTTTATTTTATGTTACGGAAGTAGCAAAGGAGCATGCAGCCCATCTGATGGTAAATGGCCACTGCCGCCCAGGGACATCTGTAGTCAACCCCCAGATAAAATCGCTACTTGAGGTCGCTTACAGATGCGTTGCTACCTCTGAGGACTACGTTGGAACGCCTCGAAACAGTATGTCTCCCTTACCACACCCTTCAGACCAGAACACAGCAGCGCTTAACATTGCTGTTATTAGGCAGAAATTGGCGTGGCGGTGGTGCCATCCGAATCGAACCACAAAATGTTCTACCACCTTTAAATGTAATGTACTTTAATATATTTGTTTGTACAGGCCTATAGAGGCAGTTTCAAATTGTCACTGACAATATTCTTATACCGCTACGGGGAAGAAGTGTGAGGCCTTTCTTTTACCTGCCAGTCAATTCTTATTTTAATATAGGAGATAGCTTTGTCATAAGGGCCGTTTTTCTAAGCGAACTTGATCTGTGACTTAGAAACTTCTCATCACGAAAGTGTAACATGTAATTTTCCCTCAAAAAATAATCTAGTCTTAGTAACAAGGGGTTGATATCAACGAATTGAAGTGTGATTTATTGTAACGACGTTTAGATTATCAGACTTTAGTAATATTACTTACCAGTTCAGACAAGGGCAAAACTGACGAAAAAGGGCAGGCGGACATTTATTTTTATAACCAAAATGTACCCAAGCATTATTTTCTGTAACAATTGTTTGTAACTAATTTTTAATACCTCTTCAGCGAAATAAAAGGTCACACTGAAAAGGTTATTTTTGATTATTTTTAGGATTCATAAGCCAAGATGATAGAACGAAACCCTTTAAATATAATTTTCAACAGTTTCTACACTCATTGCCCCCATGCTAGAATTTTATATATTGTGGGTACCGTGGACACACGAAGACGAATACACCCATAACAGAAATCTAAATTCATCATTCAAATATCTGTCTTGCCGGAAATCGAACCCGAAACCCACTGTGTGTCAGTCCGATATGGTAACCACAACGCTACGCGGATCATTACGTGGCAATACGTTTAAAATTATGATAGCTTTTTTAAACGACTTCGAAATAGGAGGAGGTTACTCAATTCGACCGTATATATGCCATTATTAGGTATGTTCGCTGATAACTTTGACGTTAATGAACCGATTTTTATAATTCTTTTTTTTTTGTTGGAAAGGAGATATTCCGAGAATGGTCTCATGATATGGAAACCAGAATCTGATAATGGCATCTTAAAATCGAAGGGAACTTTCGAAAATTGTAGGGGCAATTAGTGTGTTTTTTGTTATTTTCTAAATGTTTGCATCCCAAGTGGTCACATATACAATTTACCTTGAACTCCTCAATCCTGATGATGCAAGGTTACTGCTAGCCTAAATCGTAAGGGTTAGTCATTTAGGTTCTACATATATAAGGAAATTGCTGAGCAAAAATATATGATGTTACCATCGAACCTGATGATAGTGTACTTCTATACTAAGGTATAGGAGTTGGGCTTTGAGTGGTTACAGATATATTATAGGATTGCTAAGCAGAAACATACAATGAAAAATTTGACCTTCAACTCTCCAATTTTTTTTTTCGCGCTAAGCACTGACTTAAGAGCTATGTATTAAAACACAATTTATTTTTTACTTTGGAGTGTCGTAGAAGTCGGTTTTATTTTTTTGTTAAAAACAATTTTATCGTTTTCTTCGTCGAATAACAATAATTCGTTGGCTAATATGGGAGTCAATTGCCGTACTTTGTTATGCTACGAGTCAGCAACTAAAAATAACATACAAAAAATATATATTTTATGAGGGTTATTATTTTCAAACGTATTAACGTTAGATAATTGTGTCTATATTGCGTTTCTTTTTAGATAGATATGGATTTTTTTTGGTTACACGCTATCTAGAACTTAGAGATATGGAAGAAACAATTAGATTTCTTTTTTTTTATAAAGCCGGATAAGATTCCATAATTTAACAATTTATAAGGTAAATATTCGTCAGCTTTATTAACGAACATTTCATTGTTCGTGATACAAACTTTTTTTTTAGCCTTTCTTACTTGAGCGTTGTTGCTATGCTATCTTAATAAGAACATATATAATAATAACATTTAATTAAGATCTTCATAATATTAATATTATGGAATAATAGAGGTAGTAGTATGTTTTATATTTTGGAATAGCTCATATGCTTGATCATATTACTCAGAAAACTCTGAACCAAGCGCAAGCTGAAGACCAAGAGTAGTGTACACTAAGAGGAATTGCCTGGACAAGGAATGGGTGTTTGAGGCCCGTAAACCCTTGCCATGACGTCACGCCGCTGCATAGGACGACCATTATCGCATGATGGCATCTCGTCGACAGCACTTTATCCAGTCTCAATCATATTGTGTTTTCAGACTATGATAAACCTTTTTTAGGATCTAGTAAAAATATTAACATATCTTTAAAATGTTTATGACAAAAAGAATATTCCCAAGTTCAGTCAAATTGCAAAATTCATTATTAAATCAGACAATGTGGTTCCATTAGTTCATAAGAGTACTTAAAACGTACAAGTACTCAAAACTCTAATCTACTATGACTTTATTACAGATTTCTATCGCTTACCATTAAGTGGATATTTCACTTGTGTACTTCATTTTGCTGAAAAGAAATGTTAAATTATGTCGTTGAAGTCACCAAAAATATACCGAGGAAACTCAGTCCCGAAAATAAAGACAAGATTTCGTAATAAGCATCTCCGTATCTCGTTACTGACATCGCGTGTCAAAGCAAGCTCCTCTCAGCTAATGCCCCGTTGAGACGGCAATCGAGGTTAACGGCCTTAAGTGATCCGGGCGCATGAAGAGATTTGGGGCGTTATGTGGCCGAATATTCACTCAAGCCATGCTCTGGCCAAGACATCCGATGGAATACGTCACGCTGAAAATGTCTTGGAAGTTATTTGGATCAGAATTGTTGCGACGTCAACGGAAGTGTTTTGTATCAGAGCGAATTACGTGGAGGAGGGAAGTCACAAAATAGTCATATAGCAAGGGTGATAGTTGATAGCAAAATAGTGATATACCCATAGGACCAAAAGGTATATGATTTAAAACTCTTTGTAGTATGGTGTTCTATTATAATTCGCATTTAAGATAATTAATATAATTTAACTTTGGGATTACAATTACTAATAACTTTTTAACAATATATAGAATAGAACTCCAATTGTTTTTTGTTGCAGTTACCGTAGTTTTTCCGCTAATTACGGAATAGATCAGATTTAAAGAGAATTTCATTAATTTCGAAGCCATCAGGTAATGTCAGTTCAAGTATAAGTAAACAG
>DWPW01000480.1:0-11446 GCA_018252015.1 Astraptes brevicauda
ATAAATCATTGTAACAAAAATTCATAATTAACTTTGTTGTTTTTAATAATCAAATTTCACTGACTGTTCTAAATCGCTGAAATGTTGCACAAATACATTATCGTAAGCACATGTTACCCAATGTATCTCACAGTATGTTAGTTGCTATTCATGTTTTAGACGTTTCCAGTATGTGAGGCTGGTGTGCGGTGTAATCGTACTTCGTAGAAACGGTGCCAATTTCTGACCCGCACCGTCCGACCGCAACACGCGTCAAAGCCTCTGCGGCCGCTTTCGATCTCAACATGCGCAAATATGTATATGCTTTAATTTCTAACATTCGTGTTTACTGATGATAAACTAAGGGCATTCGAGCGAATTTATTGCGCTTGTGCCACCACACTATTCAGCTGTGTTTACATTAAATAGAATGTTTAACTACATAAACAAGTTCATTGCGTAATAAATACAATCTACCAACATATGCACGTTTCCGGAATATGGGGAATTTTACAATAGTATGAAGGTGATCCACTATTGTAAAATGTACCTGACGCGATCATTAATATTCATAGCTACCGCCGTGCTCGAGTGCGGCTTCGGAGACCGCTTGTAACATTCAAATTATGTCACACTGTATGTAATCTTTAACATTAATAGTACAAGCACATACATGTGCCGAAGCTTCATTCACTTGACACATAAATTTAACATACGGGAAAATCGTGGAGGCTGCTCATCAATAGATTGTAATATTCTCAATAATGATCGATTCGAACGTATTGATGTGTATACGTAACTTATACTTTAATTAAAGTTAAATCGGCTTGGAGACGTTTTTTGATTTGTCGTAGTGTACGGTAGCAGATAAATAAATTAATATTTATGTATTTTTATTATATAGGTAGGTACGTACTTAATATTATACAATCGTATTTTTCACAATTAATTTCTATTTTGTAGTCGTTTTCTTTTTCAGCCGGTACATCATTAATATCTATTATATTTATTTTTTATTTGTGTGTCTAAAGCGTATCTATTTTATATAATTTTAAGAGCAAATAATATTATTTAGCCAACAAATAATAACACTGAAAAAAACTTTAAAAAAAATCAACAAACTAATTAATAAGAAAATTAACAAAACAAATTAGCATGATATGGCATAAACTACTTGCATAAAAGTCAGGGTAAATTACTTTTATGCCAATGGTTTATTTCAGTTATACTCGCTCTATGTATAACACAATAATTTATTTGTAGTAGAAACACAAAAACGACTTCAATCTACTTTGACTATAATTAGTGGTTTCTAAGTCAAATCATGTATCTTAGGATCACAAGTTGAAGCACATGGCGGACCTGCAACAATCTGTGGTGTCTGATCCGGAGACAAGAGCCCAACTGGCTGTTCAGATGCTGCAGTGGGAGGAGAATCTTGAGAGACTGCACTGCGAACAATTCAGGCTGCGGTGTTACATGGCCAGCCTTCAGAGTGGCGAGCTGCCTAACCCCAAGGTAAGTTTATTTTTAACCGACACCAAAATGGACACTTTTCTTAAAAGAGTATAATTTTATTATGTTCGTATTTATTTTTATTAGCAGAAGTGAAATTATGAAAATACACATTTTATGTTCTACGTCGAAACTCGCCGCTTTACATCATTTTCATGTTGATTTTCAAGTATTAGCTAGTTTTGACTTGACTTATGAAATAATAATTAATGAAAAAGATCGTCATAATAGATAACCGAGTAATCATTTGACTGTCAACCCGCATTTGGCCTTAGACCCTTCTCATTAGAAGGGTTAACTCTGTCCAACAGAAACAGTAATGCTCCAATGATAAATTAATGGGTCATTAATCTATAATAGGTAAATGTAATTTTTTGCTTTGACTGTCCAGATTAATAATTCTGTGGATCGGCGCCGGTGATTCGCGGAATTCAACCCTGTCATATCACGTCAACAATTGAAATCAATGCTGCTCGAACGTTATATAAATACTTACAATAAAATTGGATTCGAGCTTTCAGTACAAAAAGCCACTCAATATAAATGTGGTAATGTTCTCCGTGAAAATAAATAGCCGTGTTGTTTTCATCTATAAAACTTTTATATTTGCTCAGGACAGTGTATCAGTAGTAGGCATTACTCCTACGTTATAAAAGCAGTGTTATGCGCTGCTGTGTTCTGGTTTGAAGAGTGTGTCGAGGGAGAAGTACTTAATCGAGGCGTTCCAACTTAGTCCTCAGAGATTGCAACGTATCCCTGGCCGACCTCATACAGGACTGTGATCTTATCTGGGGTTGATTACGGATGTCCGTGGGCGGCAGTGGCCACTTACTATCAGGTGAGCGGCATGGTCGTTTGCCATTTCCATAACAAAAAAATACATTTGATGTAAAGAATAAAGGCAGTCATGCGGTCTCGAATAGCGCATTCCCTCTTTTCCCGTAAAGGTCATAGGAAGCGATTAAAAGTCAAAATCAAGGAAATAAATGGACAAACTGCAACGGTTCCTTGTGTAACATTCAATACCCACTGCGATCACCAACACACATGCCAGGCGCGATCATTATTGGCAAAATTTTAAAAATCTGATAGATGTAAGGGAAGACTAAAATAAATACGTTCATGTTCTAATAATAAAATGAAACCGCTATTTAAATATCCAAGTACCCAACTTTTCGTTCTACATTGAAATACTTTATCCGCTTTTAATATTTGCATGGTCAAGATAATATCATAATTTGTTCCTTCAACAATCGAGGCTAATTCGAAATGGAATGTAAAAATAATTCAGTGTTTTTTCGTTAAATATACACGAAACCTTAGTTAAGTTGATAAGCTAAAAAGGGTCTGGTAAATAATTCAGGCGTAAATTATTATGTAACGATGACAGGAAAAGGTTATTTGTCGGCTTCGCTGACTAAATTGACAGTTCCGTTGACCGACATTGGAGGGTTGGCGCAGTATCTATATCGCGACCCTTGTCACGCCACATATAGCTTTCAACGATTGAAATAGAAGAGCCATAATGTCCAATACCGAAATATTTTTACGTAATGCAAGGATCGAACGAGCATGCATGAAACGTAACCCTATTTGAAGCCGGTCATATATAAAGAGCTGTAGCACTAGTATATTTCAATCGGGAAGGTAACAGTGCCATACTTATTTCTAGCGTAAAGTAGTTTTTACGCTTTTGGTAGAAGAGTGTGGGTTGCCTTCTCACTTACATATGAGGCGATTCTTTTAGCACTTAGGAGTGGCAACACGTCTGTGATGGAGTTCAGGTAGAATGTCTGTATTCGAAGAGATGTCTGTAAAAAAACCGTATAAATTGCTCTATACGGATTTGGTATCAGAAGTCTATGGTTGGCATTAACCTCTTACCATCAGGAACGCATGCTCGTTTGCTACTTTGTTCTTAACTTTCCACCTCTGATGACTAAGTTAAATCGTTTCGTTTTAGTATTTTTGCCTTACTTACTCTTCAAACTAGAACATAGTGGTACTAGATCATTGCAATATAACATTGGCATAGTGGAACTATGAAATTTGTACAACTATTATAAAATTACGTTTATTATATATTTCTAATATATTTAAGTCCTCTAAAATGTATTTTTACTCTGCTACACTTATACAATGTAATAATTTCACTTAAAAATCTTAAGATAAATTTAATATAATAGATAATACGATTACGAAATAATTACCTATAGTGGTACAATTCTGAACAGTATGGTGTGAATGCGGTAGCTTCGCCGTCACACCTATTTCCACCACAAAGCTCCATAAATGTATTACTGCTATAAAGCGTGTTTACGTTGGGTTCTAGTTAAGGGTTGCGGTAAATCAAGCATACATATACGAGGCGATCTATTTTAGCCCTGAAGGCTAACAACCCGTCTGTAAATAGGTACCTTTAAAGGTGGTACTTCGAGAAGGTGGAGGTTATGTAGTTGTCTGTGTGTATGTTTTTATGTATGTTCACCAATTACTCCGCGATGACTGAACCGATTGAGATAATTTAAACGGTATTGGATGCAGGTAGTTTCCAAAAAGGTCACATTTTTTTAGAAATCGGAAAAATTTGCCTACTTTTCTTAGAAAATGGGAAAAAATATGAATTCGTATAACCTAGGATAACTCTCGTATTTATAGGCCGATTTCAATTTAATTTCTTTCATTTGATACGGGACTTTATGAGAGTTTTCGTTTCTAGATATGGATAGGGTCCGATGATTGGATCTTAGAGTTTTGGGGTGGAACTCCTCACCACTACCCTTATTTTTAAATAATGTAGGATAAGTCGATTTCTTCGAATCCGATTGTAATTAAACTTAGAATATACATTGAGCATTGGAAAGATTACATGATACAATGAAAAATTTGACCTTCACCTGCTCAACCATGATGATATTAGGGGTACTTTAAGCCTAACCAGTAGCAGCTAACCATTTGGTGCTTAGGGAATGAGATTGCTGAGCAGACACGTATGATGAAAAAATTAATCTCCAACTCTTCAAGCCTGATCATGCAAGGGTACGTCTAGCTTAAGTCGTAAAAACTGGCCATTTGATACTTACGAATATATTATGAGATACTTACGAATATGTTATACTTCTAAGTCACTAAAAAGTAAGAAATATTTTTTGTTAATTGAAATAAATGTTACTTTACTACATTATTCTGAAGTTGCCGCTTATATTGGTATAGTTTACATGGTAATTCAGCGAAATATATTATATTGAGCGCCGAATTCAGAACAATGTACTAAAGTAATATTTATTTAAATGAATTAAAATTATTTCTTACTTTCTAGTGACTAAAACGTCGGATTGATTTTATCATAAAAATATTTTTATTGTATATTACATTATATAAAACCGATGGACCATCTAATGAATCCATCATTATCTATGGACATAATAAGAGCAAAGAAGTTGCCAAAACAAGTCCGGATTTAAATGAGAGCCCTTTGTTACGTTTTTGAGGAGCCGCATATTATTACTTTCCAAGAATACCTCAGGAAGATTATATTATAGACAATACATTTGTCATACATTGTTTTTGGCGTTATCATTATTTTATGGCCCTAAAACCTTACTAGTATTTAACTAAGCTATAAATAAAGATTAACTTTACCCTACTGAATAATATTATAGTGAAAACATTTTGGTCGTGGAGTTTACATATCAGATTAAAAGTGAAACAAAATTATTATTGGCAACGCACCGTTGAATACAAATACGAACTCCACCGAGGCCCACTGAAATCATGGTAATTTAATTACAAGAATGTTCAAATATTTAGTAACGAAAGGTAGTTTACACAACTGGTTATGCGCTGGATATTTTCATCGAAATGTTTTTAAAATTAACACATTTTGAAAATAAACATACAATATACTAGCAGTTGTCCGCGACTTCCCCCGTTGACTATCTTCTATTGCAGATTGTCAATAGCAACAAATAGTGGCATGAGAGTATCATTATTCGTAACCATAAAGTCAAATACTAATTTCTATAGTGGTCATTTAAACGTTTTAAAAATTTTCAAATGTGTGTGAAATCTACCAATGCAATGTAAAGTCATGCCCAATCAGTTATTCCGTTTACATATCACGCGAACACAGCGAGAGTAATTCAGCGACACGTTCTCCAAATCTGGTTAAATACAATGTAATACACGGATACTAATGCAAGCTAATGAGTTTCCGGCTGTTTGAGTTGTACAACAATTTGCGTGGAAGTGGAGTTCTCAACGTGAATTAAGCCGGGACGTTTGTTCCAGTCGTTGCTGACACATGTCTCCCGGGGCACTAAGAGCACTTTGAACAAATTGGGCGTGTTCACCGTGTCGTCGTTCCACGCATTTATTTGCGCCCGGTCGCCGTCTCTGCTGAACAACCTGCTTGCGGGGCGTGGCGCCACCAAGCGCAGGGCGCCTAACCTCTCCCGCTCCAATTCGGGCTCGAGCCGCCGCTCCATGCAGGTAACCTTATTCGTCTACATTTTAGACGAAACAAGTGTAACGCAGCTATTTACGTTATTTTCTTAGCTATAAATTTTTCGTATATGACTTAGGTAAAACATTTTCTGTATAACCTTAAGTGTAATTCTGAAGACGGCGTTGCAGGTAAAATATTACATGTACCTACCTGTCCTTGTAAGGCTTGATAAAATCTACATACTGAGAATAAAACAGTATAACACAGGATCAATTTCATTCGAAACAATAACTATGTAAGTACATTAAATGAATGATGACATGTGAGATTCATGAATGAATAATTAATGTAAGCCCCAATATGTATCGGAAAATATGGCGTGGCATACGAATCATCCATTATCGAGAAAAATTTAATTACAATCGCAAACGTAGCCCATTCGCCGGACCTAAATCAGACTAAATAGATTTTAATGCTTTTATGGGCAATTATGCACGTTACGTAACTCGTTAGGTATATTGGATATAACGTCCAAGCGTTGACATTAAAAGTAGGTATAATATTTTTTAATATCAGATACTGCAATGATAACTCAAAAATAATATAACTCAACTATAAACTTTAATATTTAACTCTAATAGGAGAAACTCTATGTACAAAAACATAAAAGGTAAAATTGTTATATAAAATAAAACAGCATACACCAAAATTTCATATATTTCCTAATAAAAAATGTAAAATATTTAACATACAACATTTATTTCAATTAATCACTTTTCGTAGTCATCGTAAAATACCATCAATTACATGAAGCGCGAAGCTAAATCACACTCGAATTGCCCATCGAGTCTCAGGGGCACTCAGCTTCGGAAATGCCGAAGTGGCGTGTCCTCTAATATTAGAAGAATATACGCCGTCACGAAAAGAGGCTATTAGTCTATTACTCGTTTGTAGCCCTTAGCAGTCCATCCTATGTAGCTCCATTTTTAACAAATTATAATGGAGATCGTTACAGGCAGACCGGAAAAACGGTCAAGAGGGAATTACGTTTTAAGGAGAATACAAAAATGAAACTAACATTTTCTGACAATAATCATGACTTGTAATTTTCCTTTTACGTTGACGCATAATTAGGGAAAGGTGATTTTGGGGCGTCCACAGGTCTCAATACTATTATTGATTGCCATTACGAGGGAAAGTTTAACATTTTACGAGCGGTTCGTAATAAATAACTATCGACCCTTTGACGGATCATAAAATTAGCTTCCAGCTTCATTGAATAATAAAAATCTAGGTGAAACTAGTTTGAAATTACTTTCTCGAGTATGATTGGATACAAGATTAAAAATGTTGCTAAACTAAAGCTTGAACAAGTGAAAATCATTTAAGAGGAAAAATTTTCTTTGCCACTGAATATTTCAATATACCTACTTAAGTTAAAATTCGCATTCGTAGCGTATTTCATGTTATATCAATATTAATCAACACAACATAATGAGTTCTTTGTAATCTTAGTTCTTTTATTAGCCTGTTAAATATTATAAAAGTCTAATATTCATTGATATTTGTAGAAATATTTTTCATTAATAATTTCTTTGTTCCTCCTGAAATAGATTCCGAATTAAACGCATTCAATATTGTTGCTGATGTAGGTTAGTGCAGGCCACAAATCCATGAACGCGAGGGAATTAATACGATTTAGGTTGAATCGAGGTTAGGCTCGTTGTTATATGCTTGCACAAGTATTCGGGAACGTGATCACAATTTCGGTTCGCATAGATGTCTCGTGAAGAGGGCGAGGCCGCCGTCAGAGTTTCGCTTCCCGAAGGCACGACGGCCACGGTCGGTGTTCGCGAAGGCATGTCGGTGGAAGAATTTCTTGCGGCTGCTTGCGCACGACGCTCGCTTAATGCTCTCGAGCACTTCGTGCGAGTTAAGAAGCGACGAGACATGGAAGATCATAACTACTTTGTTCCACACCGAAGCGATCTTATCGAAACTTACGTAAGTATTCTAACTGGAAGTAATACAATATGACCACCTATTGCATACCTCTGATAAACATTGTATGTTGTTATCATGTTTATTAATATTTAAAGTGTCTAATAAAGAGTATTCTATCTATCTGTCTATGATTTGCGTGGTGACATGATATGATATATACACTACGCGGATCGCCATAATAATTTGTGTTGGGATTGATAAGTAGTGGTTTCGGGGATCGATTCCCGTTCAGGCAGATATCAATTTTTTTTATATATGTAGATTTCGGTTCTGAGACTGGTTATTTGTTTATATCCATGGCACCTACGATACAAAAAAATCCCAGTATGGGGCTACGAACGAAGCGGTATATATTATTTTTTATTTCTAGTAGAACTGATCCCCGTTATAATGACTTCAAATATAAAAAGACGAATAAATTACTGCCTCGATATATTATTTTGATCTTTTTAAACTGGAAGAAAATAATAGCGCCCTTAACCGAGTCTTCTTCTCTATTAATAAGTTCGCGATATTGATACCCACGACGGCTGTACCTAGTTGTAGAGCTGTTCGAATTACGTCGTTGTTTTAAAAGACAAGGCTTGTAATCTATTTAATGATCCTCCTTTGTATCCGGTGTAGCCCCAGTGGAGTGATTTGTTTTATGAAACCCTCTGAATTGAATTACTTATAAAAAAAACTCTCCGCCGCTCGGATAATCTAGATAAATATTGCGATGTAAAATATAATTTGAGAGTAAAAAATTGTCGTAATTTTAATATTTGAAACTGATTTTTTGTCTCGCTTGGTCCTTTGACCTTACAATTCCAATGGATGTGCGGCAAAGTGAGCAGATCTTTCTGTATAAAAAGCGACATGTGACCGGATATTACGTGAGTAGGGTCTGACGGAGTGGGCACTGGTTTTGTTAGCCATAAAGAAACCTTATCAATCAGTCGGCATAATAGTTTTTTGAATAAGTCCTGGGGAAACGAACAAAAGTTGCAGAATGAATTGTTTTTATCCCATTGACCTACTTTAAAAGTAAATATACTATGTTGATTTAAAGCTTTATTCTCAGTATACTGTATGTTTATTTAGTTGCACACTCACGAAGTGGTGGAAGTTTGTGCGAAAATTCTGTACCAAGTGGAGCTGCAACGGAACACTTTGGAGCAGATGTGGGGCTTCAGTGTTGAAGCCGAACTGATAGAAAATGCTGAGCGGCAGGATGAACTGTGCTGCTACGTCAGCAGGGTGGAGGACAAGAGCGTTGCTATGCAAAACGGTAATGGATTTTTATCATTTTTTATTTTCGTGTTTGTGGAAATGCTTTCAACTGAAATAGCAAACTAATTTTTATCATTTTTTGTTTTTGTCTTTTTTGAAGTGGTTTCAACTGAAATAGCAAACAAATTACACGCTACTTAATGGTTAAGACCAATGGTTAACCGTAAACAATATTGAAGATGATATTAAGTATAGTAGTTATAAGTTATTAGATTACATCATTACTGATAGCATTTTTAAGTATATTATTTTACACCCACATTTTCCAAGTAATAAAACAGCTAACAACACTAATGCTTAAACTGAAAAAAACTGCTTAAAACTGGTAGAATATTGCATAAAATGATCACTTCCGCCATAATTGCTCTAACATTGATTAAGGGTATTAAATATCTGTGTACAAATACCTTGAGAGCTAATAGGGGATGTACGCGTTCAGCGTTCACGTTAGAAATCATACATTTAAGTTTAATTTCATTAACACTAGCAATAACAACACCATAGTGCGGATTAATTGTCTCTCGTCATTGTTTTCGAACAAAAAACTTGAAAATCCCAGTTGCAATTTATTGTTTTTTTTGCGCCAGGTATAATCAAAGGCGACGAGATAATGGTGATCAACGGAGCGATCGTATCTGACCTAGATATGATGTACTTGGAGAGTGTATTGCAAGAGGAGCTGTCTCTAGTCATGATGATGAGGTGGGTATTTGAATGAATCAATAAATGAATGATTAATTCATACACAGTAACAAGTTGTATATAAACAAACAATAGGTATTTTCTATTAGAAAGGCATAAGTATTGTAAATACTGAATACGAACAGAATATAAATATAACACAAAGATATGCATATTTGCAATTGAATGCAGTGCGTAACTCGTGAAAAAACGTTATGTAACATAAGTGTCTCCGAAAAGGTTGGAATTCAGCAAATTCCACAGCTGGGAAAATTTTCCGATTGCATGAATTTTCGTTTGAAACAATTTCGCAGTAACGTGGACGGTTGTTTACGCATAGGTAGAAACATAAAATCTGTACAGTAAAAAAAATTGAATTGACATTTTTTGTGATAAATATGTATTTTAGCGTAACTTTCTGCAGTGATTTATGACTATGTAGCGCATTTTGTGAGCGCGCGTATACACTGTATAACACACCTAATGCGCTACAGCTTCGGGGGACATGGGTTAAAGTAGGGATGAAGCGACAGCATCGCGACTGAATCGCAATTTTGCATTTAAGTCGCTACTGAATCGCTGCAAGAACTGGTCGTGTGTTACCGTGCGCTTAGGGTATCTATGTCTATGCATGTTATGTTTTTTCTATCCGTTTTCTCATTATCATTTTAATGCAATTCCGTCGATCGTCAAGCGAGTTAACCGCTGTTCATTAATCAACGGGCTTTGTGCGACGCATTCGTTAGCATCGATTCGCATAATTCGCTGCACTAGTAACGAATTCGTTATCAACTGGCCATTAAAAAAACAATCAGGAGCCGAACACTGAACTCTTTTCCGGAAATTATTTTAATACAGTTCAAATAAAGAAAAATCACAGCGATTTTCGTTACTGCAGCAGATCCGAATAATGAGGTTGAATCAATAAAGATTTAAATTTTCTGATTTTAAAAGTGATTTTAAACGATAAGGACTGTGTCTATCAATTTAAATTGAATTCGGCCTGAAATTTAAAGAATGCAAACGAACATATTTTAAATATATCATTAATATGCCTTAATAGATTTTAGTAAAACAAAAAATACCTTATGAATAGCAACCGATTTAAATGTGTCATTTAGACGTAAACAACAAGTTTTGGCAAGTTTTGGCAATTATTCAAAAAATTAAGCTACAGAAAGTCGGTATTGTAACATCCGGCGATCAACTAAATTTAAATACAAAGCGCATAAAATCGTAACAACTTGCCCTCGTTCCGAGCGGAGCAGGCTTGATGGCAGGAAGCTCAGCGCGGAACAAATCGGAAGGCGGGCGCGGCGCAGGCGGCGGGGCCTTCATCGCCATTTCCCGCCCTCATACACCTGACCTTTCGACCGCGACAAGTTTACTGAAGCGCTAGCTCCGACCTACATACTCCCTCGCCCTATAGCCCTCGGCCGCCTAGCGCCTCTCTCGCCACACCGGCCATTGTGAGCGCCCGCAATCGAGCCTCTTCACCGCGTCACGATACACCGCCACGCCGCTGCGTGAATTAATGCCCCGCTAAAT
>DWPW01000481.1:0-11444 GCA_018252015.1 Astraptes brevicauda
ACTAGACAAACACGTCAAATCAAAAAAAGAACTAATTAATTAAAAAGAATAATAAAGAAAACCTATTTTCTTTACATATATTTTACTTGAAATTGGTAACAGATGTCCCCAGTAGATCGTTCGTCCATTTATTAGTTTATATTATGTAAAAATAAAAATTAATTGTAAATAAATATATATTCATCTCACGAAACACTGAAATACTATTATTGTAGCAAAAAACCCCATTTTCTATTAGTAGTACAATGAAACCACCATATAATTGTCAGAAATTATTGACGCAACGAGTGTGCGTATGGAGTTTCTTCTTCACAAGGAATAAAATTTCCGAAGCGGTGGTAGACGATGTAGAAGGAGGAGAGCGGACGAGAATGCTCACGGTCGCGGCGCGCGTGGCGCGCGGACTGCGCCAGGCGCGCCAGCACCAGCGCGGCGGCCAGCGCGGCGGCGGCCAGCGCGGCGGGCGCGCGCGCGCTCACCAGCCACAGCCCCATCACGTCGAAGAACACGGGCTGGCTGGCCGCGCGCTGCGCCGCCCGCTCCAGCCACGCGCCGCCCAGCAGCGCTGCGCGACCCGTAATGACATAAGATAACAGCATTCTTTCAAGATGCTACGGTTCTAACTTCTCCTTCCTTCTTTTGTATCGAATTGGCGAATCTTAATATTGCGATTCGCGATTAAATATGCTAATGCAAGTACTTTTTGGAAAAATGTTATTAGATCGAACTTAATAAATATGTGAAATGCTCACATGTAACATTTTTAAAACGCGAAGTAAAACCGCGGGCACAGTTAATATTACATGGAAACCTTTGCACACTACTCGTCCCGCGACTGAACTGTATATTTTATGCACTATACGTATGAAAAGTTTACAAGTTCTAATAGCTTGTCACATTACTTGTTATCGTGGGATAATCGAGCGGTGCATGCTACATGGCGATAAGTATAAAGCAATGTCGAACTCATTGGAAATTTTAAATGACGTGTTTTTATTATATTTAAATCTAATGATAGTTATACTCGTAATACAAAATAATAAGCAACGAGCCGGGTGCGAAGGTACTATATCCAGCATGTCAAACCGCAAGCGGGCCGCCCGCGACACGCACCGTGCGCGAGCGCGAGCACGTTGTCCCCGGTGCGCTGCAGCGCGCCCAGCGGGATGCGGTCCGCCGTGTCCAGCCGCGTGTGGTACACGTAGCCGTTGCTGCTCCACGCCAGGTCCACCCCTGCAACCAGCGAGAGGCGTCAGCGGGGCGAGAGGGGCGGCGCGGGACGGGGAGGGGGTGCCGCTCACCGGAGAGGTTGCCGAAGTCGCGGAAGATGCGGAAGTCGGTGTCGGCGGGGATGAGGCCGGACTGGAAGAGCTCCTGCGCGAGCGAGGAGGCGAAGGGGTGCGGCGCGGCGGCGGCGTACACCTCGACCAGCCAGGGCTCGCCGGGCCCCGCCTGGAACAGCACCTCGCGGCCGCCGGAGCCGCACGCCTCGATGTTGATGAAGGCGCGGGCGGCGCGCGCCCAGCGGTGCGAGGTGACGAAGGCGTGCGAGGCCTGCAGCACGTTCTCCTCGGCGCCGTTGAGCAGCGCCAGCACGTCGTGGCGCAGCGCGCGCGGCGCGGCGGCCAGCGCGCGCAGCGTCTCCAGCACCACGGCGCAGCCCGCCGCGTCGTCGCTCGCGCCTGCGCCGACACGCGACTCCGTGAAGCGAGCGATGCACCGCCCCGAGACCACCGCGGGCGTTCTGCGTCACGACGAACTCGTCGAAGGCCGCGGTGTTCCGGTTTCAAGGGTGTGGCGAAAGACACTTATATATTATAGAAAACGTTCCGAATTAATTTTCGAGGGAGACGATAAACCTTCATCGGATTCAGGTAAAGTTCTAATCGTATGTGGAGTTAAATATGTGACTATTTACCAAATGTCGGTAGTTTCCAGTTACTAACAGATGGTCCGCATGTTCGTTTGCTACTTTAACAATAAAAACCGAGCACTGCACACCGGAATCGTGTACAATAGCACGTATATAAATATGATCATTAAATGCATCTCATTGTAGTCTAGCGAGTGATTTGCGTTGGCGTTATGTCCGCCGTTTGTCCCAATTACCGCGCGCGTCAATAACGTCGACGTGATATCATTGAATACATTCGACATTTTTATCATCGAAATATTACCTAATTTAAACGTCCAATAAATTTCACAACAATTAAAATCGGGACTCATTCGAATGCATGATTATCAGAATAGGAGCACATATATTGTTGCCTGTCGACACGATATGAACTGACCTAAATCGATAGAGCTGATATTTTAAATATTGTTAGCGAGTAATTAAATACGGTACAGCTCCTTGTAGTTCTATTCTGTCGAACTGGTTATTCTGGTAAAGCTAAGGCTCTGCTGAGCTAAGGTTTAAACCTTGCGGTGAGGGAGTCTTACTTATCTGGAACGTTTCATTTTAGTCCGAAAGGATAGCAGCGTAAGATGCGTTAAGCGCAAGATGACTTAGGGTCGACAACGGTCAGTGCCGGCCCGAGGGGCGGTCGACGCGGGCTTTCGCTCGAAACGCCAGGCCCCAGGGGCGCCACAGGCTCCAACGCATGTTTAAAAAGCGCAATATCTCTCTTTATAATATGTATAAGAACTAATAATATAGGGCGCCAAATGTGTGACTCGCTCGGAGCGCCTACATGGCTACGGCCGGCTCGGACCACAGATGCCCACGGGCGGCAGTAATGATCGCAAAAGAGTAGCACGGAGCACAACGAAGCTGCGGGTCAGACCGGGGCTGTCGGGCACGGTGTCGTAGTGGCAGTTGAGCAGCAGCGCCGAGCGCGGCGGCCGCGCGCCCGCGCCGCGCACGCGCACCACCACGCTCTGCACGTCGCGGTACATGTGGCTCATGCCTGCAACCAACCGCGCCGGTTACGCCTTCTCGGGGCTCGATA
Organism: Astraptes brevicauda; assembly: GCA_018252015.1. Lineage (NCBI taxonomy): Eukaryota > Metazoa > Arthropoda > Insecta > Lepidoptera > Hesperiidae > Astraptes > Astraptes brevicauda. The sequence continues at coordinate 2,952 of DWPW01000481.1, forward strand.
GTGACGCGGTTCAGGTTGACGTTCATGACAGAATTCGATGCTGATCCTTAACTAATAGTAGAGTTGTACGAAGATTACGGAGTCGATGTACAGTCGAACCTGGATAACAGGGAGCTTAAGAGAACGCGACTCATTTTTCTCTTATAGAGATTTCTCACTGAACCGAGATTCTACCTTACAGAGTTACAGGAGATATTATGCTATAAAAATACGGCAAACATGTACGTAATTAGAAACAAAATATGTGTATGTATGGAAAGTATTTATTGAATTAACAGCTGAACATAAATATTCAATCAACATTTACTTTTTAAAAAAACTGTTAATTTCTTTGGTGATTCCGTTTTTACTTTCCTTGACTTCCCCAGATTCAAAAGCGTTTCCAATTTTTAGTTTACTAGTTAAATACATCACATTGATTTTTCGTTTAGACATTATGAGTAAGTATATTAACATTTTTCTTGAATGATATTTATGAACTGACTGTATTAAGCTTTATTTGTCAAGTCGGTCCACATTTTGAAAATAATTTGAGTTCCTCGAATTACGTACAATAAAACAACAATCGGTCATTCTAATACAATGTAAGCTATTTAAAACTGTACAAAAACAATATCAGACGCACATTTGATAATTCGAATAGAATATGAATTCCTAAAAACTAAAAATGAGTCATAAATAGCAGATTTTAAATACGTTTAATTATAGCCAAGCTGCTATCTCACTTAAGGAGGTGCACGCGGGAAAAATGACTGTCACTTATACAGGTTTATGTTGCTCACTTACAGAGGTTTTAGGAGGACAATATGGGGCCGGCTAATACTCTCACTGATACTATTTTCTCGCTTACCCAGTTCTCACTTATCCAAGTTTGACTGTACATACAAACATAAATTGTATTTAACTTTACAAAATCAATTTTTCTGACCTGGAAATAATTAAAAATCATTCTGGTTTTTTATCTAATAGAATTGCTTAAGTTCTCATCATGCCGCCTAAACGATAATGTAATCGTCTCCGTAGGTAACTCCTTTAATCAAATTTTACTATACTTTATACTTTCGAATTTGATCTCTATGCCCACTCGAAAATTCAATCTGTATAATGTATACAGACCGATTAGTAATTCTTAAAGCAACGAATCTAACTTACGTCTACTAAAAATACATCTTATTAATGCTTATATTCTTAGAGAGAAAGAAAGAAATGAATTTAACACGGATAACATAAATGTAAAATGAAATAAACCGTAAATAAAACACATCAAAATAATATAACATTTGGTAAACTGTGTTTCTCTCCAATGAGCCATGATATTTATATGTATGCAGGGGTATGTACGTAAGCAGTATGTATGTGTGGGTGTAGGGCGGGTGGGGTCGCGTACCGTCGATGAAGGCGAGCGGGAAGGCGCCGCTGGCGGTGTGCACGTCGTAGTCCACGCGGTGGTGCGGCGCCGCGCCCGCCGCGATGCGCTTCACGGCCGCCAGCACCGCGCCCACCGCCAGCACCTCGTTCTCGTAGCTGCCCGCCACCTGCGCACGCCACCACCCCACTTCACATGCTTGCCATTCCACGGGACCGTCCGCGCATTTCATGTCATGCTTATATTCAACAATCGACTATTATTGCTTGTAAAAACTGTATCTTATGTTGGGGTTCCAATTTTATAAATAAATAAATAAATAAACAACAAAATAAACTTTAAAATTACTACACTTTACTACGTGTGGTACCAAATGGACATCCAACAATACCAACTCATAAACAAAATTGGAATGTATATCCTATATCTTTGAAACTTTTTAAAAGTAGTTTCTTTTTAATTATTTCAAAAAACATTTTTGGTTCATGATATTCATTCGTCCCAGTTGTAATCCCAAAATTTAGATGTCCTGAATATTTCTCAAATATTTGGCAACCCACACGTGGCACCGCGCGTGCCGGATGCTCACTCGCGGTCCGATGGAAGTGAGGTTGACGAGGTGCTCGTGCGCGATCTCGGCTATGAAGCGGTGTTCGGATCCGTTGGCGCGCGACAGCGGCTCGGGCAGGCGGCGCGCCAGCGCGGCGGCGGCGCCCAGCAGCAGCGCCGTGGCGGCGGCGGCCAGCACCGCCCAGCGCAGCGGCAGCGCCGCGCGCTCCGGGTAGTTCTCCTTCACCGCCGCGTCGCGCGCGCCCCACTCGCGCCACGGCTGCTGTACTTGCACCACCTGACACACACCACTTCCTTTACTAACACCTACGACCTATGGTGCTACAAACAAATTAAGTATCGATAAAAGCTTTTCTATAAAAGAATATGGATGCTTGGTTACATATGTAACATCTCAGTACTGGCAACACATCTTTGATTAGCATGAGGTCAAATCCCCTGTTCTAAGTGCAGTTAGTGACATATATCACGAGCAGTAATTACAATTTAGTGAGCTGCTGATCAGATATGATATTCTTATAAAAAAGGCCATATCTTATAGGACTATGCAACTGCAGGTGATATGATATAAGATTAATTGATTACATACCTAAAAATATAATTTAAACATTATTGATAAATTATAATTTGTTGTTGCATAGGTAAATACTTGCAAAGATTATAACAATTAATTAAGCTGTGGAGCTGAATCCACAAGATAATATTAAATAAAAACTTTAAAAATGATAATGCAACATAAATAACTTTTAATTATTTAAATAAATATTCACAAAAATAAAATCATTACCACTTGGTATAATATGGTATCAGATGGATTTTTCTTACAACATTCATTTAGATAGGTAATTAAGTTTACCTAAAGAACTTTTAATTGCTGGTTACTTTGCTGCTTGCTTCTATGTACTTACCAGAAAATTGCTTGTGACCAAAAGGTTATTGGCAATGAAATATATTAATATATCCCTTGGATTAATAACATCATAAGACATTTAGATAACTTTATATTGAACATTCAATAGATTAGATCAACATTTCTTAATATTTTTCAGTTCACGGACCCCTAGAAAAGCACAATTTCAGGGAACCCCTTAATAAAAAAATACAGGAATAAATTTCGGATAATTTATTTTAGTATTATATAAAAAGAAATATATAAAAATTAAACACTGTAATAATGTAAGGCTGGCGCTGCTTTTTTACAACTAAATGACTACCCAATATCTATGTGGATTGATGAGGGCAGTGATTATGACACTTTTTGGCATTTGTTTATTAATATTAATATGAAGATAACGGCGGACCCCCATTCACTAACTCGCGGATCCCCAGAGATCCGTGGACCACAACCTAGATACACTGCATTAGATTACTTAATCATGATGAAATGATTTAACCATGAAGTTATATTTTTATGTGTAATTTAAGTCACATCCATTGATTACTGTTGATGACCTTGTGCCGCATGTGGTACCCGGGTTGCCCGGCCGCCTCGCAGTAAGTATAAAATAATGTGTTAATTAATTCATGAAGCAACTTGATGAATTTTGATTTATTAGCAGTAAATTGTCCGTATTCCAAGTAATAAAAAAATGTTTACGGAAATAGACTTAGTACAGCGATTGACGCATTAAATAGAGTGATAAAAAATGATCATTAATTTTATAATATTTAACGATTTTACTTAGGTAACAATAAGTATAGTTATTATTAGAATGTTTACTTTCATCCTAAAAATCCTTTAGCATATAGTCTTACCATGACAGAAGAATAAACCTACAGCTGTTTTAATTTTGTTCCTTAATTTAGCATATTCGTAAATATTTAAGGAATTAAGTTTTCCGATTAAAATTAAACACCAGCAATTCAATACACTGCCACTGTCAATAGCATTACGGATATTACTGTCAGTTTCTGACAGACCTGACAGCTAATTGTCTGCCTGACTTTTTTTAAATTAGTTCTACGGTCAAAAATTTAATCCCTTTACAGCTAATCATATTTTTTCCATTTCTTTATTTCATAAATTCTAATGAATAGCTATATCACGTAGTACAGGTTGTCTTTTTATTTCGTGTTCCGAATAGAAAATGGGGATGATTAAATAGTTCCATATAGAAGTTGATTACGTTGAGATAGGCCCAGTAAAGTAACTTGGGACTTTTTATAAGATTTTATATGCAGTTTTGAAAGCAACATCAAAAGTTACTTCTAACTATTTTTTTTTTATGTTCCTAAAATAGCAAACGAGCATGCACCCCACCTGATGGTAAGTGACCACTGCCGCCCATGGACATCTATGATCAAGCCTAGATAAGATCACAGTCCCACCTGAGGTCGGCCTCAGATGCGTTGCTACCCCTGAGGACTAAGTTGGAACGCCTCGAATAAGTATGTCTCCCTTCAGACCAGAACACAGCAGCGCTTAACACTGCTGTTATTAGGCAGAAATAGGTGAGACGGTGGTGCCGCCGGAGTCGAAACACAAAATGTTCTACCACCTTTGTAGACCAATAATAATTGTTTTTAAATTTTATTCAATTTAAGTTACCAGACATTCATGTCAACATTACCATTATGCAGAATATATCATGTGAATTAAAGTATAATGATACATAAACTAATTAATTAATAATTTAATGTAATTACAATCCAGTATATTATATTATTAAGCATGTCAGTTGCATTTAAATTAAATGTAATGACAATTTCAATAAAATGTTAATACCCTAAAAATTAAAAAGTGCTCTTAAAAAACTTTTCCACTGGTGTTAGCTTTCCAGAGGTGCTCCAGGTTTTAATTTAAAGGAGTAAGCAGCAATTTCCGGTGGAAGATAAAGTTCTTTTCTCATTTTAAACCTGAAGGTTTGGCGTACTTTATAAGAGCTTCGAAATGAATTCGTCAAGAGTGAATAAAGGAGAGGTAACGAGGGGAATAATTAGTTACTTGGGGTTAGTTATTTTAGGGTTCCGTACCTAAAGTGTAAAAACGGGACCCTACTGTCACATGACTCTCTTGAACCTTTATGAATACTTGAAACTTTGACGACTTGCGTGGCGGGTCACCATATCGATCTGATACGCAGTGAGTTCCAGCTTCGATCCCAGGCCAGGCAGCAGACAAATGCTGAATTTAGATTTCTGTTCTGGGTCTGGGTGTTTGTGTTGTGAGACTGTGAGTGTAGACAACATAATTTATTGTTTAAACTATAACTGAGTGTGTGTCTCTGTTTTTTTTAATAATGACGTAGCAGACGATCATTCAGTCCTGATGATAAGTGATCACTGCCGCTCATGGATATCTGTCTTCTACCCCTATAAGATTAGAATTCTACCTGCGCTGGGCCACAGATGCATTGCCATCCTTGAGTACTAAGTTAGAACGCTTCGGGTATGTCTACCTTACCACACTCTTTAAACATAGCGTTTCTTTAAACCTCCGCATAACACTGCTGCCATTAGGCAAAAACAGGAGTGACGGTTATGCCGCATAGTCGAACCAGAAAGAATTATATTACCTTTAGACAAGAGAATTAGCTTAAAATCATATAACATTTGATACTCATATTGTTGTGATATAAAAATATTTTGACCGATCCACCCTTTTTTCCCCGTACGCGGGCACCATATTTAAAAATTGTATAGCCTATGTTATTAGGACAAGTAAGACGATTGTACCGATACTTCATATGTTAAAATCCATCCAGCCGTGTGGACTATGGGCCGTACCAAGGAAACGTACACACACATACATACGCTCGAAAAACATGGGTAATGTTTTTCGAGCGTGTGTATGTGTGTGTACATATGTGTTCCTTCTGATACAGTCCAGTATAAAATATTGTTCATAATTTATACACAACTGAAACGTAACTTGTACGGCAGTTCCAGATAAGTTGGTCGAGACAAAGTCCAGCAAAGCCTTCTAAAGACGTTAAAACAGAGATTCCGTGCAGTCAGTTTGATTTAAAGACTTGTTAAAAGTATTTTTAGAAAAATCTTTTCAGGAAAGTATAAGCTTACCTTAGTCGGCATTCTGTTGGTCAGTCTATTCAATTTCATAAGAGCAGCTCCTATGGGGATTGTGTTTTGAATCTTGAAATCTTTCACTTTGTTGGTTTCGGATATTCATTTTACTAGCATCGTTAACTTTGTCTCTGCCTTCGCAATACTTAGTATACTCCGCTGTTGAGCAGGGGTATCTGCCCACAATGGAGGGAGGTTCGAGGTGTACTTCACCACGTTGCTCCATTGCATGTTGGTAAAGGAGGTACGGCTTAGTGACCAACCCGCGCCGGATGTGTCAACCACACATAAAGCACGGAAGGGTACATAAAATTTTAACACTAAGGCTCACCCATCCTTCACCAATCGCGGCCGACGTAGCTTAACTTTATACATTGGTTGAGATCTAAGCGAACCACGGAGCAATTAATCTTCCTAGCGTACCTCTAAGAGCATTTTACGGCGTTGAACGGAATTTTCCGCATTGTGACGCGGCACCGCCGACTTTGGCGGTGAGTCACCGCAACGTTTTTTTGTGTACCCACCATTAGGGCCAGCTAGATAACAAAATTAAAACCCATTACACTACGTAACGATATTGTAATATAATTAGAATTATTTTAAGATGTTTTTCATAGTTAATGTTGTAATAAATTAGTTATTACAACATGCATACATTTGGATATGTGTATGTTGTTTTTTTATAAAAAGTTTTCATTGCGTCGTTGTTGGTCACTTACTTTATTTAATATACGAGTACGATAACCACTTTATCATAATCGTAAACGACATTTAAGGTACATGAACTCTACAATACTGCATTCTAAAATGACCATTGTGTATTCATATAAAGAAAACCTACAAAGGCCAACGTTACAACATATTCCATAGAAACACGGCAGAACATTTGATATCAATTAGTGTCAGCGATTCAAAGAACGTTTGAAACGGCTCGTGTATCGCGTTCCGACAGCGTCAAAGCCTTCGGAAACGTTAGAGCAATTTCCGCTTGTCGTTCTGTGCTTCCGAGCTTATTGCTTCAATTTCTATGGACGTTAGCTTTCAGATTATGCACTTTTATTGATTTTTTCGTGTTATAATGATTTATTTTTATATTGTAAAGTTGAGGGTGCTAAAGGCACCACGGTCACACCTATTTCTGCGAAATAACAGCAATGTCAAGCACTGCTGTGTTCGGGTCTGAAGGATGTGGCAAGGGAGAAATACTTATTTGAGGCGCTCCAAGTCCTCAGGTGTAGTAACGCATCTGCGGTCAACCTTAGGTCAGTCTTTGATATTATCTGGGGTTAATTACAAATGTCCATAGGCAGCAGTGGCCACTTACCATCAGGTGGATTACATGCTCGTTTGCTACTTCTCAACTATAAAAAAGAAGCAGCAAACCAGTAAGTGTACACAAAATAATTATGCCTACTGTGACATTTTACAGGGTCCGGAGGTCTGTGAGAGGAATATTTCTAATGAGAGTAAAGTGCACACCCCCAAACGACCCCAACATAGTGTTTTCAAAATCCGCTCAAAATCGCACTGTAGTAACTAAACTTAACCCCTTGGCATTGATGAAAAGGGGTCGTTGCTACCCATGGACACCAATAATCTCCGCATGATGGAATAATAGCTTTATCTGAGGACTACTAAACTGTACAAAGTACTAATCTGTAGCGCCTCGTAATTTTCACATTTCAAAGCAAAATACAACAGCACTTAGTAAGTGAATCGAGCATGAATATAAGAATATTAATTTTAATATAGAAACTCCGTTGATATTATCGTTGATACATTACAACCGTTAAGCAACAGCAATCCGGGTAAACCAGTAATCCGGGTATAGCAACGCATCTGTGGCCTACCTTGGGTAGGACTGTAATCTTATCGAGGGTTGATTACAGATGTCGAGGGGCGGTAATGGCCACTTACTATCAGATGCATGATAGTTTATTACTTCCATAAAAAAAACAATATAACATAGACTTATCAATAAGTTTATGTTATATTGTTTTATTGCGACTCTACAGTCGCAGTGACTATATCCATTCGCGATTTGATGCATTAATCAATTCGATGTAAAAAACATATTTCATAATTCATAATGATCATTTGTAAAACCAACTTTTGCCTCTTATCTTACATTTTTAACAAAGCCAAAACAAAGCAAATTTTACAATTTTAATTTCATAAAACAATTCTTTTAAATGGTTCGCATATTGCTTTCAGATACCGTCAAAGCGGAAACGTTAGAACAATTACCGCTTAGCGTACTCCGAAGAGTGCGGAAGAATCTGATCTTATCGCTTGGATGTGGATTTCTTTGAACGCTAGGTTTTTATATGATTATGAATTTATTAAACGTTATTTGGAGATGGAAGAACCGGTTGATATTTAGGAACGACAGCGGCACCAAAGCTATACCTATTTCTGCCTAATATTAACAGTCCTCTAAAAAAAAAGTTTTCAAAGGTGTGTGAAGTCTACCAATTCGCACTTGGCCAGCGCGGTGGAATATGGCCTACACCCCTCTCACTCTGAGAGGAGAC
>DWPW01000482.1:0-11439 GCA_018252015.1 Astraptes brevicauda
GTTAAAATATTGTAATTTTTAAAAAGTGGTTTACACGATTCATGTGGCTCAAGACCGTATATTGCACGTAGAAATTTTTTTTGAATTATAAAAACTCTATTTATGTCAACAGTATTTCCCCATATTAACAATCCATAGTTCAATACGGAGAAAACATACCCATAGTACGCCGTAAGAGCTGCACTAGTCGAAACTGTTTGTGTCGAACGACGAAGAACATATACAAATTTATTAAGCTTTTTAGAAATTGCATGTATGTGAGCTTTCCAACTACATTGTTCATCAATTTCTATTCCTAAAAAGTGGCTTTATCTATTTGTTCTATTATAATTCCATTGTAATTAACATTTAGCTGTCGCAAAATTAGTTTATTTTTTGTAAAGCTTATTATTTTCGTTTTTTCAAGATTAATTTGTAAATTATTCCTATTGAGCCAGTTATATTAATGTCAATATTTTATTTATGTCCTGTGTATGTTTATTTATGTCCTTATTATTTAATTTGTTCGAAGTTACAATTACAGAAATGTCATCAGCGTAAAGTATCATTTTATTATTAGTTATTTCAGGTAAATCATTAATGTAGAGCAAAAATTGTAAAGGCCCGAGTATGCTTCCTTGAGGGACGCCGCTTGTATTGTATCGATACGTTGAGTTGTATGTTATATGTTCATTTTTATTATTAATTTTGGGATACTATTTTTGAGATATGACTGTATCCATTGAAGTGCTAGACCCCGAATTCCAAGATTGAATAGCTTTATAAACAGAATTTCATGACAAACGAAGTCAAATGCCTTATTAGTCATGTATTATTGTTTTTATCTCATTAATCTAATGTTACTTTAAACGTGAGTGAATCATCGAACTGAAGGCCATCTTACACCATACACCATGATAGCATAATCGCCATAATCAAGCCTTCAGGATGTGAATAAAATACCTTAGCTCTAACTTAGCTAAGATTAGCTTAGCTTAGTTTCAACATGCGAAAACAGATTAAAGGTGAAATGTAAATTTTTTGTTGTTAGTAATCATAGTTGTAAGTATTACAATTCACTGTATGTTTTCCTAATAAAATAAAATAATATAAAAAATAAAAAAATAAGCAGCTATACCCAAACTTCTTTAGGTAACCAAACCTTCGTTTGGTTTGGTGGAAATCGAGTCATACTTATTCGAGGCGTTCCTACTTAGTTCTCAGGGGTAGCAACACATCTTTCCCACCTCAAGTGGGACTGTGATCTTATCTGGGGTTGATTACCGATGTCCAAGGGCGGCAGTGGCCACTTACCATCAGGTGGGCTGCATGCTCGTTTACTATTGCCATAACGTGAAAAGAAAAATGCAATCAAACTCAGATAAGATCGTAGTTTTACGTGAGATTGGCCACAAATGCGTTGCTGCCTTTTAGGACTAAGTTGGTACGCCTCGGGGAAGTATCTCACTTGGTATCTTTCAAATATAACACAGCAGCACTTAACACTGCTGTTATTAGGCAGAAATAGGTGGCAGAAAAAATAGAAAGAGGCTAAAACGTTCAATCGCCTCGCAGAGGCCTCAATCGCCTTAACAAAACCGAATAGTAGCCCATAAACCGTTACTTATGAGTATTAATAACTATTGTAAAAAAGCGTGGGGAGCTTTTTGATATATTTAATACACACATGCACACCACGTTTTTTTATAATTATTATTTTTCATTCTTTAAAAGCGTGTTTTTTAGTTTTTTTAACTATTATATTTTTTTTTTTTCATATTATTGCATTGTCGCTGGTCCTTGATAGGTAAGCAAAGTTTCAAATTAATCCGAAGTTTGTAAGTCGGTCAAAATGACGGTCCAAGGTTCCATAACATGCAAACATACAACCGATACTAATAAAAGCGAACGAAATATTATTTTTAACGGATGGATTATATTTGTTTGTATACATGTTTGTATTGTTTGTATACTGTTTGTATATTTGTATTGTATAGATCAAACTTACCATCTGTGTACCAGTTCAGTCGATTATAAGTATGTGATCATACCACCATAGATGACTTAACACAACAAAAACATTGCAGCATGATAATGTTCTGTTAATTGCGTTTTTTATCTCAGGTGTATGATTTAAGAGTATGGCGTATGACTCATCGGAAAGGATTCTTAAAACTTAAAATATCTATGTAATAACGTAGGTATTTAGTTCTAATTGTCGATTGTTAAACAGTGTAACTCATAACTGATAACTTTTGGGAACGGCACAATCTATCTTGTTTAATTTTTTTTATGTTATGGATATAGCAAATCAGCTTGCAGTCCACGTGATGGTAAGTGGCCACTGCCGCCAATTGACATTTGTAATCAACCCCAGATAAGATCACAGTCCTACCTGAGGTCAGCCACAGATGCGTTGCTACCTGAGGACTAAGTTGGAACGCCTCGAATAAGTATGTCTCCCTTACCACACACTTCAAACCAGAACACAGCAGCGCTTAACACTGACGTTATTAGGCAGAAATAGGTGTGTGAAATAGATGAATGAATTTGATAAATAAATGTGTACGATTTAAGCTATAGATTTATCGTTTAACATTGCAGAAAACCACGTAATTAAACTAACAAATTAATTAATATAACGTCTCTATAAGGATTATGTCGATTATAATATCAATCTGTGTTTAATTTAAAAAATATTTTTACCCTCAAATATTATAATGGACCTATTATCGATATCATGGTTAATTTCAATAAAAAATACTGTGAAAAAACGAGCATGTAGTCCACCTGATGGTAAGTGGCCACTGCCGCCCATGGTCATACGTAATCAACCCTTGATAAGGATTAAAGTCCTGCCTAGGGTTGACCGAAGTTGCGTTGCTATCACTGAGAACTAAGTTATAACATCTTGGATAAGTATGTCTCCCTTAACACACACTTCAGACCAGAACACAGCAGCCCTTAACACTGCTTATTACGCAGGAATAGGTGTGGAGGTGTAGCCGCCGGAATTGAATCACAAATATTTCTACCACTTTTAAAATTTAAATGTATGTATGTGTGAATGTCAGTTTCTTTGGCACGCTCTATAGACCAAACGGCTTGACGAATATTGACATTAAGAGGTGTCGTTGACATTGTGACATTGGTTATTCAATATTCAAACAAGTTGCCTGAGAATCGAAATAAAAGTAAGGGGAAGTAAATATTGTTTTAAATAACAATAATATAATACAGACAATAAATTAAACGTATAAGATAGATAAAAAATAAAACATATACAATGTATGTACTATGTATTTCGACGCAAATACTTAAAAGCGCAAATTTAAATAAATTAATATACTTATAACAAAAACCCGACTGCTTAAAAACAATAATAATATAGTGTATTATTACACTGGCATTAAGCTTTATTCTATTAATATGATACCTTCTTCGAATTTGATAATTCTGTCGTACATACCATAGATTTTATATATACAGTTAAAAGGCTCAAGTTTTAAATCAATAACGACTAATTTATTTGCGTATATCATAATGCCTACTAAGTAAAGGTTCACTATGAACCGATAAACGTGATTAATTAAGAGGCGTGTCTAATCGTTCTTAATGCTGTAACAATTACAAAAAGATGCATTGCACGCGCCCATATAGGTACACTCAGCGTGACCGCAGCGCTATGCGATTGTATAGGGTGTTCCAGAATTAACGCAGGATTTAAATTTGCTGCCATTTGTGTTCTAAAGTGCTCGCTATTGTAAAATAAAAACAATTGAATGTTTAAGGTTAGTGAAATTGGAGCAGTACACAATATGGTGTGCACGAAGCAGTGTTTTTTTATTGTGAACATTATATAACAAATGAAGAAAGTTTGGGGGCCCCAGTTTTCACAAAAAAGATGGTTGGAACAGTGTTTTGACTTCATGAGCTGCGAAGAGACAAATTGAAAAATTCAAATAGACTTGATCATAAAGAGACCCCAAAACAAACTGGTCATCCCAACAAAAGCCTTTCAAATGTCAATATTGCTGAAAAACCAGGAACATCAATCGATATTCGTGTGATTTAACACCTTAAGCATATTCAATGGGATAATTACTTAATTATTAATATGTTGTTATGGTCATTCGCTCATTTGTTATTCCATAAAAAACTTTATTCCTTTCACTTTATAATACGGCAAAAAAATAACAATTAAAATTATTAAAAACGTTTTTCTGTGTAAATAAAATCTTTTATTTTTTAGCGTGTATTTTGGGACACCCTGTATGTATAATTACCACACCGATTAACACTTAGACTATAGAGGGTGTAGTTTATTCGACACGGGATTTCAAAGTTATTTCAACATCAAAGTACCGTTGAAGGTACAAACCTCTACAGTAATCATTTTTTCCCGTGGCCTCAGTGTACAAGACAAATTAATTAAATAATAAAATATCTCCGTGGATGCAGACTGTTTTTTATATAAATTATGGAAGTAGCAAACGAGCCAGCAGTGCATCTGATAGCAAATGGTAACTACCAACCATAGACGTCCGTCACAAACATCTTCCAATAAGATCAGTCTTATGTGAAGTTGGCCACACCACAAAAACTTTGCTACACTTGAGGACTAAGTCGGAGCGCGTCGGATAAGTATGCCTCCCTTACCACACCCTTAGAACACAGCAGCGCTTAGCACTGCTTTTATTAGACAGGAATAGATGTAAGGTGACTTACATCTTACTGAATTGGCCCTCAGCGACATTACGTCCGCTTTAGACGTTCCATGCCTGATCTAAATCGACTTGGTTACAGACGTCCATAGCCGGCAATGTCAGTATTATGTGTACATGAGAAAAGCAATCTCGTTTGACACTCCGATCGTATAAAAGTCGCAGTACGCGTAAGTTACTAAATAAAACAAGTAACAGAACCAATCATCAAAGAGCCACAACATTGATATAACTAAGCACGTAATGTGATTAGAGGAAAGCGCTCACGGCTCTGTGGCGCGACCAATCTCGTTTCCAATCTTCAGACTATTGAAAGTGTTGAGAAAATCGCAAAAGACATTATCACGTACACAAAATTGCGTTTTGTAAGAGCGATTGCGGAACTATGCAATGTTGTTATTAAATAAGTTGTTTATTACTGAACATATTCGAGCGCACCTCTGCGTTTAATCCCGTGCACATTCGGTATTTTAACATAAATATGTATTTCCATTATCACGATTTACGGTACAAAAATATTGAAATGCCTGACGTTTGTGTTGTCTGTTTTAGAGATGGTAGAAGCCTTTATGGTTCGACTCCGGCGGCATTAACGCCACACCTACTTCTCTCTCGTATCAGCAGTGTGTGGTAAAGGAAACATACTTATTCGAGGCGTTCCAACTTAGTCCTCAGGGGTCGCAACATATCAGTGGTCAAACTTAGGTAAGAACTTCTTCATATCTAGGAATAATTACAGACGTCCATTGAAGACAGTGGCCACTTACCATCAGGTGGGCTGCATGCTCGTATGCAAATTCCATAACATAACAAAGTTTAAATGTCCCACACACTTTAAAAGTATAGTCTTCTTAATTGTATAGTTAAATTGTAAAATCCAATTTAGTATGCCGAAATAAAAAATATTTATGTCCTTCAAAAAGGTCTACGACTTTTATAATTGCACCATTATTTATTGCGTTTAAGTCTAATTAAATTGAAGTTATTCGTGAGACGTAACTGTATTTAAAGTGAGACTTAAATTTTACAAGTCCCAAGTAACATTTGGAAATTTCATCATTCGTTCCCATCAAATAACATGAAATGGTGCATGGGGGCCGATAACAACGTTATTGTTGTTGCAAGCTTTCCGCGCGCGATAACCGTTGTAGGGTGAGCATGCGCCTGGTATTCACGGGACAATATACGAATCATTCAATTACGGAGTCATTTTTGAAGATTATTTATAGAATCCTTATCCGACTCATTCAACTTTAGTCCTCAGGGGTAGTAACGCACCTGTGGCCAAACTTTGGTAAGATTCTGATCTTATCTGAGGGACGATTACCGATGTCTTAGGTACCAGAGTGTGTGGCCTCATCATCATCATAATGGTGGTAGAACCCTTTGTGGTTCGACTCCGGTGGCACCACCGTCACACCTATTCCTGCCTTATAACACCAGTGTTCAGCATTGCTGTGTTCTGGTTTGAAGGGTGTGGTAAGGGAGACATACTTATTCGAGGCATTCTAACTTAGTCCTCGGGGGTAGGACTGTGATCTTATCCGGGGTGGATTACAGATGTCCACGGGCGTTCTATTTCCTTATTTTAAAAAAATAATCCGAAGACAGCGTGACATGGAGGCAGCCCGTCACATCATCCTCCGAGGCTTACCAGAACGGATACAATTTTCAGAAAAGAAGAATGCAACGAAGAAAAAATATGGCTAATCGGGATAACTATATGGCAAAGGCGGATCCTACAATCACTTTCCACCGAAATCCGTCATACAAGAAAACACTACGTTTATACTCACTAAACTGTTAAAGTTTTGTAAGACAATGTCTGCATTATTTATGTATGACCTGTAATCAAAAATGACAATTTTGTTTTTATACACCTTAGAGAAAGAATTCGAAATAAATTCTTTTTGTTGTGATTTTTTTTTATTCCATGATATTTTGTGTATATTCAGAATAATCACACGAAATAGAAAAATATTATTATTTAATGTTCGACAATATGATTTTATTGTCCTATTTTGTAACACAAAATGTACAGAGTTCGTAACCATACAATGCTACCAAAGTAAACATTTACAACCTATTTCGAAATAACCAATTTTTAATAAAATTTTGCTGCACGCTACTAACTTTACCTACGTACGAGTGTACCTATATTTTAATTAAACTAACTTTATATAAAAAATCTACTACCTATATGTGTGGAATGACTTGATTTTTAGGCGAAACTTTTTTATGCGCGTCATGGAAAGATGTATTGGTGTAACTATTTTTGTAACGAACACAGTTACGTTGAATCGTTACAATAGAATAAAGAAACATTTACGTTACAATAACAATATTTAATTATTATCTTTTATTTTAGTCTTACAATACTTTCAGTTCCTTCACGTACATATTAATAAAAGATTTTTAAACAACGTTGCTACATAGGTATCCATATTTTATTGCGAGGCGTCCATTTTTAGTAAAAAACTAAAAAAACAGGCTTTTGGAGATAATCAAAGTAAAAAGTAAAAAAAAATATATCAAATTATTGCATTGTCATCGGTCCTTGATAAGTGTACAAAGTTTCACATGAATCAGACTTTTGGAAATTGGAGAAATTAGAGCTCAAAGATTCCGTTACATACATATGTATATACAACCGAAGCTAATAGAAGCGTGTTAATAAAGATATTTTACAATATTTTAAATGTCCATGCTTTGATTTTTTTGCATATTAGCCATCAGTGATACATATATTGATACCTAGATAAAATTAATATGACGATAAGTATAAGTTTTGCCCATAATCCATTTATATAGATCCCAGGGTCAAAAGATCGAGTACGGTTAAGGTAAGATCATTTGACTATTTCATTAATGTCTATAACAACATTCCAAAACAATTAGTTTCATCAAGCGAGGATAATTAATGTAAATAGTGACTATGCAAGTGCATAAGGAATGCAAAAATACAGAATAAACATTGGTTTGCTTGCAGTTACGATCTTTAGAGATGGGAGAATTCTATGGGGTTCGAATCCGGAGGAGTCCGGCGGCATCTATTTCTGCCTAATAACAGTAGTGTTTAGCGCTGCTATGTTTTGGTCCGAACGGTGTGGTGGAGGAGATATACTTATCCGAGGCGTTTCAACTTAAGCCTCAGGGGTAGCAACGCACCTAACCTAAAATTGGACCTTGCTTGGGTTGATTACAGATGTCTATGGGCCACTCACCATCACATGAACATATAGAGGCTATTCGTTTATTACTTCCAACTATAAGAAATGTTGAGATAAGTAAATAAAATTGAATATTCTATTTAATATCTATAATTATTTATTCACACGATTACCAGGCCACGAGCCTACGAGCCTCGGCATCTAACATTGTATGTAACTTGTACATATAATAAGAATGTAACTTATGCCCGCTGTGTGTTTAAAATTAGTTAACACCATAACTACTGAATGGGCTTTAATGGAACGCAGATAACCTATCTTAAGGTAACTTATAGGCTATATATCATAAAAATCTGTCCACTCTATCAAAAGTTACAATTAAAAATCAGAGGACACTTTTTTTATCGGATTATATACCTAAATAAACTAATACTTCTACTATAATGGACTAGATAATTTTTTAAGTCATGGAAGTAGCAAACGAGCATGCAGTCCACCTGATGGTAAGTGGCCACTGTCGCCCATGGACATCTGTAATCATAATTATGTCTCCCTTACCACACCCTTTAAACCGGAGCACAGCAGCGCTTAATACTGCTTTTATAAGAAAGAAATAGGTGTGCCGGTGTTGCCGCCGAAATCGAACCACAACAATTCTATCGCCTTTAAAACATAGATTTGCCTACTCTGGAAGAAAATAACTGTTTAGGCCATGTAAATGTTACCAATCTGCAAGTAGCCAGTACTTGCAGATTGGTAAATGTCAAATTGAAACCTTGATTACAGAAGCATTTTAATGTTATGATAGGTAGTTATCCCTTGTGGTAAGAGGCGACTAAAAAGGGGGCCTTCGGGTGTCGTGGGCGGCAAGTTGGGAACCCTGACCACCTAGCCAGCGACCCCGGAAAGGATGGCACTATGTGTGGTCGTATTCCATCCTAAACACCAGACGGTGAGATGAGCTTAAGTACTCATCTGGGTGAAGCCCAATAAGGCAACGTGCTTAGAGGGCTCCGGTCGCGTTCCTCCGGAGATACGGGAGTCGTCTTTGCAGCGCTGATGTCGGCCACCGGATGGATTTTAGTGGGTAAGAATCCCACGTAACCCGGCTTCGCTTTCAGGGCAATAGGTACCCTTTGAAGGTTTCCCCCGGAAAACAACAAAGAAGTTATCCCTATTACATACGTTCTGGATTAGCCAGAAACAGCAGGGAATTTCCAACTAAAGGCAGCGGCGGGGGACCAGGAACCAGCTTCGCCAACTCCAGCATTCGTCGATGCGTCCATCTCCAATAGACCCAGTATATTATCAGCGGAAATGATATAATGAAGCAAATTTCAACAACCGTCCAGTTATACATAATTGATGCTGAAACAAGTACATAAGTAACCTTAATAATACCTTAGAAACACTACACAACACGTGTAGAAAGTAATGTAAGTTTAGAAAGGTGGTAGAACCCTTTGTGGTTCGACTCTAGCGGCACCACCGCCACACGTATTTCTGCCTTATAGAAGCAATGTTAAGCGCTGCTGTGTTCTGATTTAAAGTTTGTGCTAAGAGAGACATACTTAAGTATTCGAGGCATTCCTACTTAGTACCTACTCAGGGGTAGCTACACGTCCGTGACGGACCTGAGATAAAACTAAAATCTTATCTGGAGCTGATTACATATGTACATGGGAAGTTGCCACTTACCCTCAGGTAAAAAAAATGAGTCTTATAGACATATGAACAATACTCTTTATATATTAGATTTTAGTTTCTTAAAAAATAAGGTAATCGTTTTGTTTGGAACAATTATACTTGCTCTGAGTGTTCTTGGCCTTAGTTATAGAAGTAGGTTAAAGCAGTTACAATTTTACTAGTTTTATCCCCAGCTTTGGTCGTACTTATGTGTATGTACAATTGAATTTGTAATAGTTTTAATATAGTAATTAGGATTGCATGCTTCAGATACAATGCAAATGTAATTAATTCATGTCAAGAGGGCGTAGGTATAAAAGTTATTTTTGATCCCACGGACGAAGTATCTTATTCGTGGTGAAAGGTAATGTCCTTTTATAGACCCTTGGCAACGTGTTTGCACAATTTCATAGTTATCGGTAATTAAGGCGTTACAAATAAACAAACTTATATTCGCATTTACCAAATAATCGGGACAGTATGTGACAGCTGTAGGCGTAACGTTACGGATTTTTCTATAAGTACATAAAGAAACTACGCTTTTTACAATCATTGCCCCACATACTGGGATTTTATCTTGTGTTCTGAGTGCCATATACACACAAAGAAAATACATGAAAGCCCGGACCTAGATCTTATATATAGATCTATTTGTCCGGAAATAACAAAATTAAGTACTTAATAAAAGTATGTCTTTTTTTTATTGATGTGCGGTTTTACCACAGAACATATTATTTACGTACTTTGGATTGTATTTTTGACCGACTTCCCAAAGGAATGATGTTATCAGTAAGATTAAAAGTGGAAAAAAAGCATACAGTCCACTTAAAGGTAAGTGGCCACTATCACCAATGGACATCTGTCATCAACCCCAGATAAGATTAGTCTAACCCAAGGACAGCCACAGATACTTGGCTACCCCTTGACACCTAACGTGGGACGCCTTAGAAAATGATGTCTCCCTAACCAAACCCTTCAGACCAGATCACACCCGCGCTTAACACGGCTGTTAGTAAGCAGGAACAGGTGTGGTGGTGCTTCCGAAGTCGAACCACTAAATGATCTACCACCTTCTAAAATTATTGATAATAAATAAATTCAATATCTACTACACGAATACATATAAATAAAAAGTTATATTGTGATAAATCATATTCCAGAAAATTACGAATGAGAAAATTAATTTATTACTTACATTTATGCGTATCTTTCAAAGCATAAATAAAACTTACACACTTTCTAGGCCTGTGGCAAACAAGTACTCGCAGGTCAAAAATTTAGACAGAAAAAAAATATATACTTATATATGAATTTAGACTTACTGCCTTTAGGGAAATTTTAAACTTTGTGAAATAAGAAGAAAACGTATGAACCGAGTATTACACTTTTTTTACAAATTAAGCTTTCATTACAAGTATACGCCTATATTCACAATTAAACTGCACTATTTAACAAATGGTGCGTGCGTCGCTTACTCTACCATTCTTATAAAGAGAAGTATTTACCACCCTGTTTATGTGTAGAGGGTTTCCGGTCACTCGTATCTTTCCGAGGTGACCAATGCGCGACGTTTTGTTTTTTTAAGTTCCATATAAGATTAAAAAAAAAATGGTAGGTACAATTACGAGGTGGCCTTTGCGCGATGTTTTGTTTTTTTAAGTTCCATGTAAGATTTAAAAAAAATGGTAGGTACAATTAAGAGATGACCGTTGCGCGATGTTTTGTTTGTTTAAGTTCCATATAAGATTTAAAAAAAAATGGTAGGTACAATTACGAGATGGCCTTTGCGCGATGTTTTGTTTTTTTAAGTTCCATATAAGATTTTAAAAAAAAGGTAGGTACAATTACGAGGTGGCCTTTGCGCGATGTTTTGTTTTTTT
>DWPW01000483.1:0-11438 GCA_018252015.1 Astraptes brevicauda
GTCCTGTTTATTTTGTTATGTGGATTCTGAATAATTATTTTAGATATTTTCCTGGTCTTGTTAATGTCATAAAACCATATAAAATTAAGATATATGTTTTTTACAGTTATTCTACTAAAGAACCAGTGAAAATCCTCAACTACAGGTATGCTAGTATCGATGATTACATTTCCCATTCCTGCGTTAACTTTTCCATTGCAAAATACTTAGCTAATTTGTATGCATGAAAAGCATGAGAGTTGGCAGCATCCTCCGCATACTTTTAATCTATGTGCGAGGTACGGTCTGGTTTATAAATAGCCCGCGGCGAAGGCAGGTGTATCCGCGCGGGCAGACGCACGGACGCCGTGCTTCCGCGAATCCACCGGCCGAACATTGAGCTGGATCCACTACTCTTACCATAATAACGAAGCCTCTTATGGTATAGCCCACTCCGTATTCCAACAAATTGCATTGATTACCTTGGCTGAATTACAAGACGGAGATGTTATGCAACGGATGTGCACCGTCGTGTGCATTTATCACGTAGACGGCTGACGTTCGAAATTAATATCGCATGTACACTCAAATTTTATTAAATACATAAATAATGCTAAATAATTAAATATTCCTACATAATAGTAGTCTTTCATTGAACCCTTACTATCAAAATACTTATTATCAAAAAGCATTTCACGCCGCCACGGCTGAAACTACCGATAAAGCAATAAGAACAAATAACAAAATTTACAAGCAACGTAAATAAAATACTTTTATATTTATGTAGACCTTAATATTTTTACAAAAACATCATCACTTTTTTGAGGCGAGACTTTAGCTAGTTGCACCGTAAGAATGTGGACATAACCAATCTATGAACCCATACGTGCATCGGGCGGTTTGCAGCTTATTTAACTTCTATTTGCTTATAATATTTAAGCAGAGAAAACATTCAAAATGATACTGATATTGACAGATAAAAGCATTTGAAAAATTATGCACCCTTCAAGGCAAACGTGCGAGGAATAATATACATATGTACCCATTGAGGTCAACGCTTAACTCATTTATAACAAATTCCATCCTGATTGGTTTTGGCAACGCATACTAGAAGAGTAGCTTTATTGGTGTTACATTAAGTTGGCAGCGAATCTAGGAATTGGCTTGAACCTCAGAGCCTGATTTCCAGTCACTTAGTTTGCAAAGACATCCGAGAGAAAATAAATATATTTATAGATAGAATCAAATTAAGTTGTGACATTATCTGGAATCTCACTAATACAAGAGTAATATTTTTGTTTTAATTTTCCTTAAACGCCAACGTAAATAAAAACTTGTTTGTTTCTTGATTTTACATTTATGAGCATAAATACAAAAAAGGTAATATTTGTGTAGGAGTGAGCGCTGAAAAAGTCATATTGGTCTCACGCGTGGAATAAAATTTATTGAGTACAAGTGGGAGGAATGAGGTAGGTAACGTCCAGCGGCTCCGGATCATCGCTCTCGAGGTGCCCGCACCGGTACAGGAAAACAGAGACAGATATAAATGGAATCCCGATCGCGAACGTGGCTTTATCCGGTTGGTACACATTGTCGCAGAAAAATAAATCTGTCAACAGCGCATTTTATAAACTTACAAACTTTTCTGGATCTTAACAGAGGCACCTGTATTTAACAGTTGGTAAGAAAACAACCATGTTATCATACTATAAAAGTAATTATTTTATTCTTTCACATATTAGTACGTATTACGTGCATCTAGGATTGTTAGTCACGACACTGGTCCCTAGATACCTCAGCGGTCGCGTTTGAAGTTTTATCACGCAAGGTGCTTTAGTGTAATTTGGTTTTCTATATTCTCGTCTCGTTGCACCGAAATGCCAGGATAAAAAGGTCGTTTGGTGAATACTTTGGATGGGAATAATGATAGGCGGTCGGTAGACGATAGGGCGCCGCGCGATGACGCCGCGCCGCCTGACCGTGTCGCGTTACGTATCGCACATACTGCCGCACACGCCAGCCAGTTTAAACCGGCTTCACGGACTCAAATACGACTACAAAATAACATCGAGAAAGCAAATACCTTATTTTTAGGGAACGAGAAGTTTTAGTACAATAATATGTAGTAGGTATTCGTGCATACACGTAACGGTTAAGATTACTGCAATACTTATGCAGGATGTACCTATCAAGAATGGTCCGTGGAATAATGCTACCTTAAATATATTAACATAATATGAATGTACATATTTGGCTAAAATAAAAAAAATGATATAGTACATAAAATTTAAATGGCATATATAAGTAGGCTATATATCCAATAATACCATTTACATTTAGCACTTCTTCACATACCTACTAAGGTTAGGAAGTAAACTTTTACTAATGTTTTAGCAATGTAATAAACCACCATCCAACATAAATTGAGTTGAAATAATCGGATAATAATCGGAGTAACTAATCGGATGCTATTGTCCGTTGACTTTTGTAATTTCTCCAAGGAATATATAGAGCTAGACGTGCCCGCAGTTTCACTCGCAATTATAAAAAATGTAACATGCCAAACATATAACTAAAAAATATAACAATTGTAAGAAAAAAAATCACAGAAGATAAAAAAAATCTTGGGTCCATATTTATGCGCTATGAACTATTTTGGTATGCGGGAAACATGAGAGAACAGGACGATGACATTTTATCACTTGTTGTGCACTCCACGGCATTAATTAATTTATATGGCCCTGTTAACATTAGTATCAACTAACCTTGTGATCTCTGTCAATCGATTCTCTGAATTATCAGTTTACGTCACTATTCAGGCATATTGTATTTAATGATTGTCATCAATGCAATTGGGCCACGACATACAAGGTGAATATTATGTAAATGCTTAATATTGTTTCATTTTCGTGAATTTTAGGTTAAAGATATATTGATATCGTACTGGTTACCTTAAAATAATTTACTACATAATCCAAGGATCTTAAGCCATGTGTGTCAATCTTGGCGACCGTATGTCTCTGTCCTTATCTCACCGTATACGCACCACCTGCGCGTACCACCGACACTTGCGTCATTTACAAGTTACAACTTTAAAATAATAAAACTGGTTTCGATTGTGATCTATAAGAAGGTGGATCGACGATTAATGTCCCAGGCACACACCTGGCAGCTTCGAGACCCCGTGTTGTCACGACACTCGATACCCCAACAACCTGAACCGTAGAAAATCTATATTCAAACCATTATCATATTAATAACAATTATGAATACATTTGCAAAATTGATTTAGTATGCAAGGTATTGTATATCAAGGATAAATGACATGTATCCATAATTATAGCTAAACCACGCGTCTCAAATTTCTTTCGATAAAACAGGTACGCCTAACATTTTTTACGTTAATCTGTGTAAATGTACCAAAGCAATGTACGGTACTGATACGTCGAACGTATGCAAAGTGCGAGCTTGGAACGGTCCGCAGCAGTGATTTATTTCAACAAATAAATTTCACTCTCACGACAATTTTAATTCCTCACAAATTCTTGAAATACAAATGTTACCTTTTGTCACATTACTCAACCGCAATTGGCTTTCCATACACGTTTAAAAGACTTGTGTTTTTTTAAACAAAGACCACGGAGCAACGACCTGCCCTTATTTGGTGAAGTCAGCATGAAGGCGACACATGATGAGGCTGGTATATGTCTCCAGTGTGCGGTGCCAATTTTACTCTTTAAACGGTAACACTTATTGCAACTACGGAATTTAACTTAACTGTCAACATACAGAGCGTTCTACTAAATATAATGAGTAAGTCCAATAAATATATGAAATAAGAAAATTGATTTATTCTAATAATATACGCATTATAGTGCCTGGAAATTAGTATAACTGTGGGAGTAGTATTCAAGATTTCTGGTAAATATTAAAAGCTAATTTGAATGGTCTATTAGCAGAGTTGACGTGAGCTTCACAGGTGTACCAGCAACCTGTTCGCTCTCCGTATCATGTTACACTAGGTTTCACATTAGGAAATTTATACGACGTCTCGTATGACTACCGACGCTGTTAATTATTGTTTTATCGGTGAGATAAATTATTATAATTATTAATCGGTTCCAAGAATGAAGTGCAAAACAAAATGATTCATCCACGTTTATTTTGTAGCGGCTCACAGATGTGCGAGCGCGCCGCGGGGAACGTTGATTAAATTAAGTGACATTTCATTTTAATTCATCGACATAAATCTCGGACATTACGAGGACCATTATCACGAGTTGCAGGTGCTGCCGCGCCTCGCGAGGCAAAGGTCCCCGCGTATCGACGCCAAACATCACAACATCACATCACACGCCTATAATTCGCAGTTATGTTTTCAATTAAGTACGACCACCGAATATTGAGTATCATATAATAGATTTTTTAGGAACAAAATTAATACATACTTATACTTTTAACAACGGTAACTACACAAAGTATTTACCTAATAGTAAAATAAGGTTAGTGTGGACGTGCGGTTTTGAAGGCTCTTTCGATTTAGATAGCCGTGTCCACGTGGGTATCGAATCTCAAGTGGAGGCATGTAGCATGTAGGTCGCCGGTCGTAGCGCGGAGTGTAGCGCTCCCCTTACGGTGCGCGATGGCAAGCAGTCGCTGTCACTTTTACGCGTCCACTTCATATATTTCCATGTATATTGTATGTCAATATACTGCATTTGCATAAGCGAAGCGAAGGAAATATTACTTAGGCACGAAGTACGAACATGCCTGAACTCCGTGGTGCGTTTCCATTTTGCAATAGAATCGACGCAGTGATACGCTGGCACTAGCGTACCTTATTAACATAAGTATTTACGACTCCATAGTAAATCATGACATTTATGTGCGTACTTTACACATTGCAGATTAGGTATCTACGGTCTTAATGGTGGTGTAATATAATTCAACCCGATAAATGTACCTTTGTAGTTAGTAGATAACTAAGCACGATGCGAACTGCGAAGGTATTCTGCACCGGCT
Source organism: Astraptes brevicauda (assembly GCA_018252015.1). Classification (NCBI taxonomy): domain Eukaryota; kingdom Metazoa; phylum Arthropoda; class Insecta; order Lepidoptera; family Hesperiidae; genus Astraptes; species Astraptes brevicauda. The sequence goes on from DWPW01000483.1 coordinate 5,002, forward strand.
GTCGAATTTTGTATCAGATTTGGTTTCTAAGAAACAAAATGTTGATAGTGATAAATGTCAATGAGAACAATCATAGAATTGTCTGTTTTGAATAATTTCGTAGGTATCACCGCCACTCCTATTTCTAATAAATTACTGCCTTATTTACGCTGTTATATTTTGGTTTGAAGGGTTTGTTAAATGCATAGACGTAGAATTTTTCGCTAAAGATCAAAAATGCGTGGAAAAGAGATATCTAAATTCATATAAATTTCTACTAGTGAGAAAGAGATACCTAGAAAATTCCAACGTCATGTATATTTGAGTAAGATCTGTTAGTGTCGTTCGGTTACGTACTCATATTTCAGGAAAAATACTAAGCTTATTAAACTATTGTTAATTTGTTTTTTAATCAGTGTCTTCCTGGGTAGCTAATTGTGTAGTGCCAAGATCCAGTAATCCGCAATACATTTCGCGAGTAAACACGATTTTTCATTATAACGTTTATATCAATTTTGTGGTCAAAATATCGCGATTGTTGGCTCGTAAATCAGGTTTAATAATTGTATTTTCATTTTATAAATAAATATCATAATTAGACATAAAATTACTATTTTCACCAGTTCACCTAAAATATGCATACATCTTTTGGGAACGTTTATAATCAGTCGTTGTGTATCTTTGTCATCCTATATCTATGGTTATATGGTGATACTTATTTATCCAAGGCACTCCAACTTAGTCCTCAGAGGTGGCATTGTAACTGTGGTCAACTTTAGGTAAGACTAGTTTTACCTGGGGTTGATTACAGACGTTCAAGGAGGCAGTCACTCACCACAAGTTTGCTGCATCTAATAATAAAAAGTAATGGTGTATCGTGGTGTGTGCCGTGTGGTGCGTGGTGCTAGGTCACGCATGCGCAGTGCAGTAGCCGACCTTGCGGCGGCGGACGGTGTCGGGTTGCGGCCACATTTCTGCCGTTCGCCGCGCGTGCGGTTCAATCCCGCGACGGAATGCCCCCATCACTTGATAGCTGGACTTAACATTTGATATACTCGAAGCCACATTGCTCGGACGCCTCCGACCCATCCAACGTATCTAACTGTTCAACATTTCACGATCGACTCCGTATCAAGGCCGTATACATTTCACCGCAAAGAAAAAGCCCTGTCGTTATGCCATGATACATAGAAATGCAAGTTTATGGAAACATACTTTACATTATATCGCCTATGTGACCCGTCACTCACACAGTTTAGATATATATTTGTACGTGTAATATTTCAAATAAGAAATGTTCTATCTTTAAGCCGACGAAGTCTACCTGTTGCCTAAACCAAACCACTAATGACCTGGATTGGTTTCCTTTGAATATGTACCTATATGAATGATTTTAAAATATTTTCCTCAATGGGTACCTAAACACATAGAGTTTTATTTTAATAACGACAGTAGCTATTGTGTTTTGGTTTAAAGGAAGATGTAAGGGTCTCTCTCATACAAGGCATCCCAAATTAGTTCTTAATTTCATTTCATTTCAAATAAAATAAAAAAACAGTTAGGATCCTAATCCTATTTAATGTTGACTATATCAGAGCTATATGTTGAGCTTCAGTGGTCCACGCTTATGGTTTAAAAATGTAAGTAACCGATTGTATTATCATTAACTGACTGTGTCAGGCTACTTCATGCTGACCTACTTAGACGATTCTACATTTACATCAATATCTTGTAGATTCAAGGTTGATCGGTGATGACCTTGACTGTAGTTCATTTTATATCAATTTCTATTTTTAAATAGTCATACATTCCTAGTACTAATTAATTTTATATACTAAAACAAAGGTACCTTCCTAACGTTAAGTCGACCCTAAGAAGCTATCAATCCTAAACTATCCTATATATTGTAACCGCATACAAATGTTATTTATTTATTTATTATGTAGACTGAATGTCTGGTGTAATATTATTGAATTGTATATTGGCCGATATTGTCATTTAATTAATAATTTTTCCTGCGTAACCGCATTTAACTGGAACAATATATTGCTACAAGGATACACTAGTTAAATTGTCCACATTAGATTAACTAAATCCATATTACACGAGCTATATGTGTACATCAACATATTGCGACATAGAGTTCTGAGAGCGCTAGATATTTACAAGTGCGAATGACACCAATCCCTATCTGACAAATGCAACTATTAAAATTTATGCAACTACATCTATTAATAACACAGGCTGGATGTAATAACGAGGTTCATATGATATACGGTGGCGTTTGTACGACCCTCGGTACTGGCCGACCCTTCTAATTGAAACCTAAGCCCGATTAAGTTAGAACTTTAAATATTCTATTGCTAGTGGAAGGTAATACACAAATGCTGCGCCCTCATCAATATTCTATATTACCACTGCGCAAATTGTAAATACATAGATTTACTTAACCACATAATCACTATAGATTCCTAAGTACATATTGCACAGATTCTTCTGAGATTAGATCAACTTAATGGATCCAGTGACAACACTAATGCTAATTAAAACAATGCTAATATTTTGATCGTATATCTAAATAAATCGAAAACGTGTTTACACGAAGGCAAATATTGTAATAAATATATCACAGTAAATAAACAAAACGATAATCCATTACATGCGCATTAAAACACAAAAGGACAATTGATAATAATAGCTGTAAGGTGCGCTTTACTTCTATTTTTAGCGCGGTCGTTATTCTGGTTCGCAACCGCAAGTGATGAATAAAGCAAACTAAGCTTTTACAGGGCTATAGCTTCCAACTGGAAGAAGCAAATATTTACCGCATCCACAAAAACTTAACTTTTCTAGGCCTACAAATTGGTGTTTAGGTGCCACGAACGCTTATGAATAAAAATAAGTGCACTGACCTACTACCGTCTGTAGCGATGACATATGCCACCTGTCTTGAGTTTTCCGAAGTACGTAGTGTAAGATTATTAGAAACGAAAACCAGTTCTGCGCTTGTGACATTTTGACAAAGCTATCTCATAAAATATACTGTGACCAGCCTAAGTCTAAACCGAGATAAGTTGTGTTTTAAAGGGTCCAAAGCAGAGGTCTACCGATCGATCATTAGACCTTATTTGTTTTTTGACGGTGACAGGACAGCGAGCGGGTAGTGGTGGACACGTCTTCGTTATTATCTATCGGTTGCATCAGACCATTCGTCATGCTGTCACTGGGACATAGCACTACGAAACAATCAAAGCGACCGCATGATAACGGTGATGGTGTCTTGACATGCCCCGCCGACCTAACTTCTAAAATCTGTGTCCAAACTTCATTTTTGGTACACTAGCTGCAGCCCGCGGCCTCGTGCAGACTATATAACGCAATAAGTCAATCATTTAATAATCAATGTGGAAAATCCTTTTTATTGGTGTCTACATCGTAAAATAATTATATTGTCAAAACATATGTAGTTCTAACTTTAGTGCCTAATTTAAGCGCTATGATATCATTTGACAAAAGCGAGGATCATTTCGATTTTATTTATATATACATATTTTATAAATAGATTATTTATTATTTTACCAAGACTTTGTTTCGTTAACACCTAAGTCTTGGACAATTACGGGAGCTTTCCTGGTATGCTAGCAGACCGCGGCACCGTCGGATGCCAACCGAGCGCATTCGATTAGCCTGCATATTATCACTAATTCTACACCTGTACTGCCTGGCACGAGAGCTGAATTTATCTGTTGTGGATCGCCACTCAATGCCAATTGAACCGTTAGGTATATTTAATGTATTTTAACTTAACATTTAGATGTCTAGTCTATTTCACATGTAATATTCTGTGACTATTTTTGAATCGTCAAAAGTCATATAGACAAAAGAATCAAGAAAATATGTCGCAATTGTTTATCTAACTTAGAGCATTAATGCAAAAATAGGAATGCATCTAATTTAAGTACACCAAGTAGGAATATAATTAGCATGAGATCGATAAAAATAACTAGACACACTAGCTAGGAAACTTTAAAAGTTACTATTCGCAAATTATAATAAGAAAATTGTCGTACTTTAAAGCGTTAAGGTTGAAATTTAATAAAATAGAATCTCGATGACTGCAAAGTCAAACTGGTATTCGTGTACGTGATTATCGAAGGCAAGTTTTGCATACCGCAGACCGCGTCCATAAAATACGATACATAACGAGCAAGCCACCGGCTCCTGTATTACGTGCACATAGGTTTAAGAGGATAACATTCTGGTTAATAATGTCTTAAAACAGCACTATAAATCAGGTTTCATCCAAGCATTCTACAGTAATATCTATTACTTGTGAGTATAAATTCAAACAAGGAGTAGGTAATAAAAAACCTATTATTATATATTCGAACCAATAATTGAAAGAACACTTTTTGAATATAAGTATGTTTTCTATGGCGTTTATTTTAGAATTATTTTCCCGGCTTCTGTGCTCGTTTCTAGTCACCTGTTGACTTAAAACTTATTGTTAAAAGAACTAACAAAATTTTACTAAAATGTTATCGTACAATTCATTAATGGCATTGAAACCCCAAGATTCTGTTTATAGGTAGATTTATATTTTTGTAGATATATGTAAGGCCTAGGTAATTCTGTTTTTTATTACTATATTCAAAATGTTACTCAACTCGATTCAATATACCCAAAAACCGATAACATTACTACCTAATGCATCCATGAATTCTAATGAAATTTTCAACTATATTTCACAACTTTCAAAAACCTCTGTCAATTGAAAATGTTTATCGTATTCCTTTTCTCACGTATCAAACATACACGCACTTCTTTACATTTATATAAAACTTGTTCAACGTGTTCATTCATTGCTTATTTCCTAAATGATACCGAATCCCAATCCAAAACATCGTTATCTGCGTTCCCACTTAAATCATGGGACAATAAAATTTCGATGGCCCAAGAAAAACGGGGCATCTCGATAACCATAAATTTGAACCGAAACGGATGGGACAAATTTTTATAATGGGCCTCCCCCATTTGGTTGTGAGCCGCGTTAATGACAGCCTAACAGTTTGTTTTAACATCATTATAGAAGCGTATCGGGCATTCCATCTCAGGTAGATACCTGCGCCTGCGCACAGATACACATGTCGGGACATCGCGCCTGCTCCGATACAAGCATCGATACCCTTATGTCCCTTCCTCATTTTAAATTATTAGACATAGTATGTGCAATAAAACTGACTGAATCTCTAAATGTTAAAAATATGGCTATTAGTCAGTTTTACATATCTGCCAATAACATTTATCCATAAACTTATATTAAATGAATAGACAAATAAGTGAAATTTATAGTTAAACACAAATTAAAAGCGACAATTTTCGTTGACTCACTTGTTGTAACAAATGACTACTTTTGCAAGGACAAAGTTACAGATAAACTGAAGCAAGAGATAACATTGTTAGCAAAACCCACGTTAGGTTGGGTAAGGAAGGATGCGTACGGGCGGTCGACGCAGGCTCTCCGTGGCAATATATCCGAGGGACAGCTACATGCATTCACAATTACCTTATCTCGCTTCATGCTGGCTCCTGACATCACGCGACAAATATTCGTGGTCATCCAACAATTCTGAACAATAAAGAATAAACAACCAATTGTGAATTGAATGTGGGATTTCATCTGCTACACCTTGTAAATTGTTTTGGAATTGATGAATTGATTTTTAGAATTGATGTTAATTTATGAAATCTAAAAACATGTCTATATTAATACACTATAAAAAGGAAAATTATATTTGATTATACTAACATCAGTTAAAAGTGTTTGTTTTATTTTATTGTTTTATTTCTAGTTGGTATAGGTATGTAGAGTATGATTCTCATAATCTACATACCTATACCAACTAGAAATTCTCACTGCTAGAAAATACCGGTAGGTACTACACAATATTTTAACAATATTACAGATTTTTTATCTTGTAGTTCGGAATAAATTTTAAATATGACATTCCTATGATAAATTTCCATATTTTATAGTTATTACAATCTTAACGTTATATACAGTTTTCACGTCGACTTATTATAGGTTTAACAAATAAATAATGACATATTCATATTATTCATCCGTTAAATTGTCTTATATTACTTATACTTATTATCTCTTATATATACTTTTATATATTAATACGTAAAACGAAAATTTCAGATCCGTTTTATCGAGTAGTGCGCGCATGGAGGAGTGTGAGATTAGGCATACGTTAAAGTTCATTCAGAGACGATTATTGATTGGTAAAATTTATGTATAATTGTGTTACAAAATATATATTAAATTGAATAAAATAAAGCAATAAAATGACCATGTTAAACAATATCGTCAAGTATGTTAGATGTCTATGTCAAAAAATGCATTATTGCTTTAAAATGCGACAGAAAATTAAACCTTATTTTCGTTATAATTA